>JANHGC010002200.1:66769-80323 GCA_027560395.1 Boaedon fuliginosus | reverse complement strand
TCCATCCATCCATCTATCTATCTATCTATCTATCTATCTATCTATCTATCTATCTATCTATCTATCTATCTATCTATGTCACATAAATCTGTTCAGAATATTTATTTGCTAAGTCCATGTTAATGGCTTCGCTCACATTCCTCAACTTATGTGAGTTTTCCATGCCTCTATAATACAATGTGAAGAAAGATAAGGATGAATCATTGATATCTGTCTCTGAATCCTAACAATAGCCCTCATTTTTATACTTAAAATGTAACTAATTTTTGTTTTAAATAACCTGAGGTTCACACGAGACTTCTAAAAACATCTGCTACAAAACAAAATGAATTCTAAACCTGCACTGAATTTATTGTTTCAGCAGTAATAATTAGATCATGAGCATTTTGAAAATTATTCAGAAAAAGTTATTTGGTTTTACACTCTTTCTGATATTTTATTAACACAATATCTGTTTTTTTTTCTCTTCTTAAGAAAAAGAGTGATACTGGTACTGCTTTAAAAATCAGAATAACCTCTGAAAGTGCTAATAACCTAATTTAAGCAATTTTGAAAAGCAGCAGAAAATAGTTACACTCCTGTGGAGGCAAAAGCCCAGTCTCCCAATAATTACAATCTCCATGCTTAGAGACTGCGATTTTATGATATGCATAAGCAGTGTAAAGATTTTTCTAAAATTTTCTGCAAATACTTTACATCTTACAATTTTTCAAATATTTCCGTATGAATGCATGCTACTCTTAAAACTAGCTGGTTATTGTTTTCCATAAGAAGGATTTCTCTAGAACATTTGTTTGTGCTAGAACTGTTTAGAATTGCAAGCCCTGATTAACTATGGATCCCTTACTTCCCATTTATTTCTTCCTGACTTCTGGGAATGGATGCTGATTATGACAGTAAATGGCATCAAGCCAGCGTGCCTTTCCAACCCCTCAGCTGGTGCCCGACTATTCCCCTGAACTGTCTAACTCTTGTACAGGAAAAGGAACTAGGAGGGGAACAAACAGTGTCTACACAATCAGGAACGCAGCCAGATTTTTCTGGTAACTCCTTGTACCTAGAAAATGCTTCTGTGGACCTGTCACTCAGGCAGTTCTATTGAAATAGATTGGACCTTGGTTTGTTCTTTCCCATTAAAGGGAAAGCTGAGCTGGGACAATCAAATACCAAATTAGCTCTGTTTCTGGAAGCATGGTCTGCTTCTTATGGAGGCGGGAAGAGACACTACAATTATCTTCAGATGGCTGGAATAACTAAGGCATACAAATCCAGAATTGAGAAGACAGCAACAAATAGCAAATTCCACTCTACAAAGAAGCTGAAGAAATAGTGGACCACCTACTTAGCTACTGCCAGAAGATCACACAGATGGACTACAAACAAAAGCACGACAAAGTAGCAACAAGGGTGTATTGAAATATCTGCAACAAATAACATTTGCCTTCAAGCAAGAATTGGTGAGATCACAAAATAGAGACAGTCATAGAAAATGAAGAAGCTAAAGTGCTTTGGGATTCTTCAATTCAAACAGACAAGCACCTGACACATAACACTCCACATTTAACAATTCTTGAGAACAAAAAAAGTCTGCATAGTAGATATGTCAGAGCCTGGAGACAGCAGAAGAGAAGAGAAAGAACCGGAGACAAACCATAAAGATTCACAAATAGAAATAAAATGACTATGGCAAAAGAAAGAAAAAGATACTACCAATTATAATTGGATGCAATCCCAAAATACTAAGGGCATCACTTCAACATCATTGGCATCGACAAAATTACTATCAGTCAATTGCAAAAGGCAACTTTGGAATACTATATACCGTGTGATGGTACTTTAGCACTATCAAACAAAAACATCTGCCCATCTCAGGTCCTTGGGAAGGACTTGATAGGTGGATAAAAAACTTTTTTCAGTGTCATAACTTTGAATGATCGCTAAACCAATAGAGGACTATAGCACTAGCATAAATTAGCATCACATATGATTGACATCTGCCATCAATATGTTAAGGTTGCAGGGGGAGAAGAATCAGTATAAGGACACATGTCCATCCTCGTCCTCTCCATAGGATTTTTCTTCCTCTCATGGTACAGAAGTCAGGGTGAGACTGTAGTGGGCATTTCTCATTTTCTCTGTACCTGTTTTTTTTATCTCCCTGGAAGACTAAACAGAGCTAAAATGAGAAATGAAAAATATGAAAGTAAATAAGCAAGCTCATTACTTATTTTAAACAACTGCTGTCAGCAGTCCTAGAGAGGGATATGCAGTTTGATTATTTGCCTTTCGGCCTTACATCTATCATTGTCCAGATTTTTAGTGTTTGCTACTTTAATTAGAAATAGCACATTTTCAAATGTTAAACACGCTTTTTAATTTTCCTCACTTTATTGCTCTGTTACACTGAAGGGGAACAGGAATAGTAAGCTGGAAATATGTTGCCTTGGCTAAATGCAAAGTTTTCCTATTCTAAATTAGTGCAAGCAAGCAAATGGCAATATGCATAAGAAACTACAAGAGAATAGTTGATACTGCTCATTTTGGTTTTACTGAATATTATAAATTCCCGTATACAGATTTATTCCCTCTGAAGAGAACCTTTTTGATTTGTTACCATACTTCCTGCTGAGTCATGTCAACTAGCACACAGGGCCTTTTATAACTATAATAGTTTTGCCAGATTCTTAGTTTCTAAAAAGTGATTTAATGTTTCTGAAGTGTTTCAGGAACATTAAATGAATGCTTCAACCCAATTCAGTGAAATGTTTCAACTGAATTCAGCATTGTTTATTTCAGCTTTTCCTCCTACTGACACAAATAGGTTCCTTTCGGTGAGCCCCGATAAAGCAAGGGGCAGGATTCATGTACATTTAGCTGCTGCAAATATATGTGTGTGTGTGTGTGTGTGTGTGTGTGTGTGTGTGTGTGAAATATATATCATACATTTTAAAATAGATCACAAGACTACTACAGCTATAATTTTAAACAAAATGATGGTGCTAACCACTCTTTTAAAAGTAGAGAGATTTTAATGGATATTCTAAGAGAAGGAAATCCACATTGGCGGGATTCACAAAAAATGGGTCTAACTCCGCATTCTGATTGGAGTAGAAGACAATCTAAAAACACTCCTTTATCATTTTTACCCTACTGTTTTGCAAATTCTATTTTTGTCATTGTTGAAAATGACACTTCCCACCATTATTGCATGTCAGAAAAGTCAAGAGTGTTCTTGTTTGTATCAATCAAAACAATTCATGCAATTTAAACAAACCCTTATATCAGACATTACTTCCCCGAATGTTGGGTTGAAAAGAGTTCTTTTCCAAAGCAGTCACAATATGTAGATGGCATGTCAGAGAACATTGTATTCCCGTGATTCATCTTTCCTTGAGAAAAAGCCATTCAAGCACCAGGGATGAAGATCATGCCCCACTGTCTCTGATTCCATGCCTAGAGATTCACACCCCAGTCTACCTAACTACTCACCTGTCCCTCAAGTATGCAGTTTCCTTCATATGGAAAGTCAGAGAGCACAGAGACAGAGGAGTGCTCAACTGCATGAGAAGGCATCCTGGTCAAGAGGATGAGGAGGAGAAAAAGGAAGCTGCCTTTCAACTACAGGTTCTTGTAATCAGAACTGATTGACACCCATCTTCCTGAGACAGACAGGCTGGGAGAGCCCTGAATTTAAGGCACTCCCTGAGAGCCTCACAGTAAGGGAATAACTTCTATGACATCTTCTATACTATGTAGCTAGTTTGCAACTTCAAGCCATGATAGTCTCCTTGGAAAACTTGGACTCTTTTGGCCTCACTGCCAGCAAGAAATTTCTGGTTATCTTGTACCTGGAGTGCAGCATGCTTTTACAAAATTTATATTATATGACTGCTTCCTCCCCAGTTAAAAAATCCTGCCCAAGCCTTGTGAACTGGGACACACAAGGATATATTTTTTCTAGAAAAGTTATTCTGTTTTGCAGATGGAAAACATCTTGGAGCAACTCCAAACAGAACAAATTGGAATTGCATGGGAAGGAACCATACAAAACCAGGACCAAATGTAAAAGGTTAACATTAACTCAGTCCTAAGCCATTTATTGTCTGAATAATTATCTTTAAGAAAACTTTCTCTCATACCATCTTGGCTCAGCTCTGCTTCAAAGGAACTGCTCGCCTAATTCACCATTAGACTGATAAGCTCAAGGAATAATTTCTTTTCTCTTTGTTCAGTGCTTTTAAAAACAAAGAAACTCCATCATTTAATAAATTTAGTGACCCCCATAGTTATTAAATTTCCATCAACCTGATTTACTCTTAGCTTCTATAAGGCTTTTAAAGCTTACATCTGCACTGCAGCCATTCCTTAAGATAGTTATTTCATTTGCAGCAGCACTTTTCTTAGTAGCTTTACACTAATGGTAAACTTTCCCTGAAAGGATACCCTTCAGATACGTTGTTGTTATTGGTACAGCTGGTTGGAAAATTTGGAAGTTGTTTGCCACAAATGACAATAGACCAATATGACCACAGACTAATACTACATCATTTGTCTTAGAAAGTTTTGTTGTTGTTGTTGAAGATAGGATCTTAAAGGGGGCTTAGAAATATTTTGGATGAATGAAATCATCCGTTTATCCATTCTTGGGGTGAGTGGAGGTTATAAAAATATGATTATGAGATCCTCTCATTATCAATTATGATTAAGCTAAGGTCTTCTAAAGACAATGATAAGAGGAGTATCTTCTGCCACAAAAACAATTATACAAAATATATAAATGATAACAAAATCCAGTTCTTCCTATTGTTCATGGTCAGGTAACAGGACAACTGTAAACATTATTGCCCCCGTGGAATTGTCTCTGGGCCTGTGAAATGCACAGGGGTTTTGCAGGGGTGTGTGTAGGTGACCAGATCTATTTCAGAGTCTTCCAGTGCTGATGTCTCTATTCTGTACAGTTTCTTTGTGCCTCATGGAATAAGAGACATTCCTAAAAAGAAGACAGGGTAAGCCTGCAGCAGCCAGCATTTTTTATTTGAAGCAGCTTTAGACAGTTGAAGCACAAAAAGAAAAGCACAAAATTAACTGATCCAATATCTAGTCCTTAGCAGTGAGCAGCAGATGTAGAAGAACAGTGGGGGAAGCATGGATATATTAAAGGATTTCTGGGAACAGTCTGAATGAACTAACACTATGAGAAGAGGAAGCTTTATGACCTAAAGATGTGAAAAGAGGAAGCAGGGGAAAGATGAGTAATTTTGCTTGGTGCAGGAGGAAGTAGTTGGATTACTGGTAGGAAAGAGCAACGGGTGGGATCTGGCAGTTCTTGAGAATTATCTTGAAAAAGGGAGACCAAAAGTCTGGGGTGAGAAAAATAACATGCTATGGTTTACCCTGTGTGAGGGAGAGGGAGAAAGAAAGGAAAAATGCAACAGTAAGTTCTAAGAAATCTTAAATAAGGTACCTTTTAGCTTTAGAAGCTTGTTCTGTGTCTCCTTGTTTTCTGTTGGCCCAAGAAACTGATTTGATTTTGTTATTCTGAAGCTCGGACTCAACGGTGTCTTGCATTTAGGAATTTGAATTTGTCTTTTAGGTTCTTTCTATGATTGGTTGCACTTACCACAGTGGCTAATTTTTGATACTACTCATAATTCCCCAACATTCTAAATATGTTTAAAACTCTAAAAAATATCATTGTATTAAAAGAACTAAGCATGCTGCTATTAACTGCAGAATCATTAATTATTTTTTTAAATGCAGTATTTCTGAGCTGCCCTTCTACAAAGTTATGTAGACTTCAATTCCCAGCAAGTTGTTGCTGGAAATTCTGGGAATTGAAATGCTTATATCTAAAGCATGATTTTTTTAATGACCTCACACATAAAGTAATTATTAGGTGATCTTTCTATGTATTAAATAAAATACAACTAGCAGTTACGTTTCTTTGCTAGGTAGTTGGAGGCTAGTCTGCATACCTCACTGTTGTTTTATCATTGTTAGAAGAATTACATGTGCCATTGCCTCTAGAACTACAGTGCAAAGGAAGCACAAAGAGACTGAAAATGTTTATGGGACCATAAAATTGCTCCATGGTATATTAAAATGTATGTGAACAGATGTGCTGGTTTCCCAAAGTTAACTGTGCCAGAAGAATTATACTAAAATGGAAACACAGTTTTAAAATTGCTGCATGATTGTTTTGTCCTCCTGGAATGAGTAATTGTTTGCTAATAGTTTTCTTCTTAGATGGATGTGATAAATTATGGCAGCCAGAGCAACTCTGACTTCAACATTTGTGGTCCTGCAGAAAAGATGTTCCAACAGAGAAAGGAGCACATCCAACACGGAAATGGAACATCGTGGCAATGGCTTCATTTTTTGTGGGATTTCCAAATGAAGCTCTTCATCTCATCTCATCTGATCTATGATTTCACAGGAAGGATTTTTAAAAGAATGAAGGATTAACAAAGTACACTACCTCAGACTAATTGGCATGAGATGTACTCCCTATACTCAATATTCAAAATTGTCTCTGAAAAGAGATAGTGTAATCAAGCTGTAAAGGACTGTAGATTCAATTTCCAAAAGGTGTCTCTGAGCAAGTGGGCACTCAAATGTAACATTGGTCTACAACACCTTAAAGCAGCCATGTCCCTTGAAAGACTCTAGAAAGAGTGCACAGAAGAGCAACAAAGATGATTAGGAGATTGGAGGCTAAAACTTATAAAGAACGGTTGCTGGAACTGGGTATGTCTAGTTTGATGAAAAGAAGGACTGGGGGTGACATGATATCATAGCACTGTTCCAATATCTCAGAGACTGCCACAAAGAAGTATGGATCAAACTATTCTCCAAAGTACCTGAGGGCAGGACAAGAAGCAATGGGTGGAAATTAATCAAGGAGAGAAGCAATTTAAAATTAAGAAGACATTTCCTGACAGTTAGAACAATTGATCAGTGGAAAAACTTGCCTCCAGAATTTGTCTGAAATGGTATAAGGTTTCCTGCCTGGGCAGGGGGTTGGACTAGAAGACCTCCAAGTTCCCTTCCAATTCTATTCTAAAACAGTCTGATCTCAGGAAATGGCTCTCATGTACCCCCAAACTCCTTTTAGGAATCAGAGCCAAATCTCTAATGTACATATTGTAGTAGTAGTAGTAGTAGTAGTAGTAGTAGTAGTACAGTAGTTGTATTACTGCCAATAGGTAAATCATTATATCAAAAGCCAAGTTAAGTGTTATCCCTATAGAGATGTTTCGCTTGCATGATGAATTCAGAGATATTGGATTTCCCTCTAAGACACCCTTTCATTAAGATATCAATTCTGTAAGCTTTATGTGTTCAGCAGCATCTTGCTTGGTAAGTTTCCAAACATGGGGGATGAGATCACACAATAGTTTCCCCTCATTCCTGTTTGAGCTGAAAAAGGATTATTGCTAAACAAATGTAAATCCTTTTCTCCTAGAATTAGTAACATAATCTGACATATTACAAAAAAATGTCAGAGGACAAAAAAGGATGATAAAACATGAATAAATGTTGTTTAAAAAAAGTTTTAACAATAGGAATAAATGAGAAAAACATATTATGAGCTTTTTCCTGCAAATCTGGGTATCATAATTTGCTTGTGAATAGGCTCCACTAAAGCTAGTGAAACTTTTGTATTAAGTTCCATAGGTTTGGTATGAGCAAATTAAATATTTAATTTTGCAGAAATAATTTGTAAAGGGACAAGAAGAAAACATCTGGGAGGTAATTATGTACACATGTATGTGCAAATGGATCCTCTATAAACAGACAGCAAAGCATCTGTGCCAAGAAAAGAAATGATTTCCAACCCAAAATTTCAAGTCATTTTGTTTCCACCCAGTTTCCCCAGGCAGACAATCCGTTAAATTTCTACTAATTTCAGCATTCAATTTCTCAGCTATATATGTAAGTTTTAGTACTGTTATATTGATATTTACTAATCCAGAGATTAGTTCATACAGATCAATCAATCAGTCAAATCAATCAATCAATATATTTATGTTTCATATTTCTGAACTGCCCATCTCCCTCAAAGTGGGGCTCTTATATGACCTATATATGAATGTTTTATTTTTAGGAGATAAAACAATCTCTTTGGGATACTTAACAATTTATAAAAATAAATATTTTGTATCTATGTTCCATCCTTTATCTACATACCTGAGAAATGTTTTATTCTTCAGTGTTGTGTATATTCACTAGACAAGGTTTCAATTTGGAACTTCGTGAACAGGATGACTGATTGAAGGTTAATAGGAAAAAATAAGATAATATTTCTCCAGAGTTCCTATTTAACTCTGAAAATCTGCCTTGGGGATCATACAGTATAAACAAGGTCTACCAGGGAAAGTAAAAATGGAAAACCAACAATAGTCCTTTGTATATAGCAAAAAGAGCCTTTTCAGTCATAGATTAGCAATTCTACATATCACCACATGCATCTCCAAAAGAACAGCAGCCACAAAATTATTTCAGAACCGCTGCAACTTCAGACATTGATCTTTCCTGATAATTTCTTTTTCATTTTAGGATAACTGAGGCATTCTGGAATGCTTACAATCTGAAGCCTAAAGTGTATTCAAAATAACTTTGAACAGATGATCAGTGGAACATGAAATAGCTAAGTCATCTTATTTCACCTCAAGAATATTCTTCACATGAAAATACTTTATAGTGACAACCTATTTAATTTCCTTAAAACTGAAATTATTAAACAAAAAAACCCACCCAAACAAATATGCTGATAAAATGTATTCAAACTTGTTTCATAAGCATCAGTTTTTAAAAGTTTTTTTAAAGATTTCCTCTCAATAAGACGCAGCAAATGATTCAAATACAAGAATAAAAATATAACCTGGCTCCTACCACATTCAGAAACATACCAGTACATTAAAAGGAGGACCGTTTAATGAAGCATTTAGAGCTTTACAATTGACTTAGATTAAAGTAGCTGAATGGTGCAAGCATATTTTAAATGATTCCTAGAATTTTTAATCAACATGAAAGCTAATCTTTAAGAAAAGCATTTGCACCAAGTAAACCAATTTACATGTTAACATCTGCACAAGGGAGAAAATATGAACTCTAAAAAGAATGTAAAAATAAACAACCCTCTTTTAATGTGTTGCAAATCAGGTGTTTATTGTGTCTTATAGTTTTATTATAATCAACATAAATATAAAACACATAGTACTAAAGTTTTAAAATTTCTGACATACAGAACATTAAAATCAAAAGGAAATCTGGGGGATTTAAAGAATGTAAGTCAAAAAATTGCATATAAATCTTTTCTTGAAAATCAGAAATACTTTCTCATTTCCTTTTTATAATAATATCTTCTAGTAGATTTTGCGGGTGTCAGCAATGTATCTGCTTGTTTTCTGCACTCACAGGGATTTATACATAGGATACTTTTTTAAAAAAACTGCACTTTATTACCTTGCCAGAGGTTTATCTGTATCAGTGAAGATATAACTTCAGTGAGCAAAATAATATTTTGAAATTAATGCTATGTTATTGTCTGTTGCTGTTTTAGGTGTCCTGTTTCCTTTTCTACATTTTGGAATACACATGTGGGGTAATCAATTTTTTCTGGACTCTCATGGATCATTATATGAATATTTTGTTTCTAAAGAATCCCACAAGCCATTTCAGTTAAATGAAAAGGACCAGCTAATAAAGCATTTGTATGTGTATGCGTTTTATATAGAATGTACTAAATAGATAATATACCCAAAATGTATTAAAGTTATAGCTATTCTGCTGACGTCCAAGTGATTCCGTTATTGGATCAGTAGATTATATACCAGTATTCATCTTCAGAACTTTGTTATGAATGATACATGAATATCTCCTGCTTTAAGCTGAAAAGGGAATATATATATTCCTTACTATTATTTCCAGGTTAAAAGCTACTTTTCCCTCTTGTTGGGTTCTTAGTTCCTATGTGATTTTTTTTTTTTGTTTCTCCTTTTACTTAAGGTCCTACTTTTACCTTCCTTTTGTTTTCTGCTTTATTTAACTGTGACCTTTTCTTTGGTATGTATGCTGGCCTGCCTAAAATGTAGCCTGGACAAATCGTTCTGAATTAACTCTGTATATAGATGTTCTTTCACAGCCTACCCAATGACTAGCTTAGTTCATGACAACAGTCCTGTGACTTGTAAAATACCTTAAGAAAATCCAAATACTTAAAATAAATCAAGTCGGAAAGAAATAGCCAGAAGTTTTTAAGATGTTTGCTCAAAAGTATACTAGGGATAATTAGGCTTTAAACATTTCGAGTGGCTGCATCATCCATTAACCATTTCCAGAAGCTTTATCTGTATGGAAATATTTAGTAAATACGGTGTTGCAGAATCCTAAATGTTTTTTAAGTATGGAAGAATATTTAACTTAAATTATGTTTGTTCTTATATTTAATCTGTAAAGTTGTGACTAAAGAAAAGATAAATGAATATTCAGTTGTTAAACATTCTTGTAGATCCCTCTCTTTCAGACTTAACCAACTGGATAGAAATAAGTTTTCATAAACTTGAATTTATGATACCCATTTATTGATTACTGAATGAGCCTAGCACCTCTTTTCTAGAGTAGCACACTTCTCTTTTCCTCACTTTTTTGGTCTGGAAGAAATAGTTAGGAACATTTTACCTAACCTTTTGGGTTCAAATGTTTAGTCATGTTATCCAAATTAATTAACAGTAGTTAATGTTTGACTGTAATTTGGGTTATGAAATCACAGTTTAACACTGGTGATTTCTTATTATAGGGAGTACCCTTTACAATAAACAAACAAAGGCATAAAATGACTACCAGAGAGTGTAGGGGTGTGGTTGGTGATATCATCAAGAGAATAGATGCAATTCTTGGCCTGCTGTTTTTATTTGGGAATAATTCCTTCAATATATAGGCCAAGCCTTGCAGAAATTGAACGCGTGTTTTATTCCTCCTCCATCCAACTACCAAAACTTCATCTCATGGGAAAAAGAAACACATAACTGAAAATTGACAATATAATCCAAATTTCAGTAGTACAATATTGCGTGGTCAGGGACTACAAACATGGGACTGGGTAACACCACAGTATATAGACAGCAACTTGCCAAACTTTGTATTACATTAATGGCCACTTTCTGTTCAGAGCTCTTTGTTTCCTTCTTCAGGCCTTCTGAGAGTATTGTAAGAGTACAAATAGTCCTTGACTTCCAACCATTCAATCACTTAAAATTACAATGGCACTGAAAAAAAACATTTATGATTGTTTTTCACACTTACAATTGTTGCAGCGTTCCCACGCTCATACAATTTTGATGCTTGGCAATGGGCATGTTCTTATGATGGTTGCAGTATCCCAGAGTCATGTGATCACCTTTTGCAACCTTCTGACAAGCAACATGAATGGGGAAACAAGGTTCTCTTAACAACTATGTTACTAACTTAGCTGCTGTGATTCACTTAACAACTCTGGCAAGAAAGGTTGTAAAATGGAGCATACCTCACTTAACAACGGTCTTGCTTAGCAATGGAAATTTTGATCTCACTTGTGCTTCCCCAAAAGTAGTTCCCCTTCTCTAGCCAGGGCATAGAATGGGAAGGTAGATGGGAGATGGCTAGGCTTCAAGACCTGATCTGTAGGACACTGTTGTAGATTATTACCTATTTTCATTCCATTTTACAAACAATAGATTTTATAGAAATCGATTGATTCATGATAACATTTTCCACAGTGTAATTTATAAAACTTTTCACACTGTAATTTTAACAAAGCTTTAAAATTTGATCACCTCCAAAAACTCTCATGTAAGTATGCTAGCTTATGGTTGAGTATTCCAGCCAGAGGACAAATTGTCATAGAAGCAGTTCAATGCATCAGGAGGGCCCTGTGTTTTGAAATGCCTCGTTCTTGATGTTTGTCCTGTTATAGAATTATTTTCAAAACAACTAAGAAACTAGAGTGCCAAAATATTCCATGTACTCTCTGAAAATGTTTTAGTAGAATCATCTTCAAACTGCAGATATAGTGCCTTGAATGAAAGATCATACAAATCAGTCTCCCTTTTGCAATAAACGTATATATAAACAATGGGAGTTAAATTCTGGATGATGTACTTGAATGGGGATATTGGGATTTCCTTGTTTAGACTGCTGTGAAATTTATGGCGTACATTTTTTTTCAGTGACCTGTGAAATCTACCATGCAAGCATATGTGTTTTTCATCAGATAACTTATCATAAAAGAAAAGGTGCTTCTGCAAAATCGCATGTTTGCAAGATTTAGCAGTTCATAGTTTAAATGGTAGTTTTAGCATGAAACTACCATTTGAAATGACTGCCCATGTGATAAATTTCTCTACTGACATTTGATGTTTAATACAACTAATTTGTATATTTTTCCCCAAAGCTATACAATTAAGAATTGGTTTATTTACTTATATTACTATCATTTCTTTTTCATACTTAAGTCACAATTTCTATTGGAAAAAACTATTTATTTTGATAATTAATATCAATATGCAGCAGACAGTCAAGCACATTTCAAATTCATCTGTTAACTTGTGACAAAGTTGTTAAGATGTAAATTGTTACCATGCCCTTGGTTCAGAATGCAGGTGCAGTGGGCTGAAATGAGGTTGAATTCAACTCCAGCACAGACACGTACAACACTACATACTATTGCCTGCATATGCTGAGATGACCTTGATATGAGGGGTCCTTGGTGCTCTCTGAGCTTGGTTGGGCTAAAGCATGTCTAATTGCCCCCTCCCACACAGACAGGCAAGACTCCAGAATATAAACTGACAGCAAACAGCACTCCTCACTAGCACTGATGATGTTACCTTGAGAGTAATGAAATGTCTGCTTCAAGCAAACAAGCAAGCTCAGAGAGCACCAAGGACCCCACATTTCAACCCTGAGCTACAAATATTATCCATTAAAGGATCCTGATCCTGATCATTAATCAGGATAATTTAGCATATGTATTTATCATAATTGTGAAATTACAAGCCAGGCAAAATATGAAGTGGAAAAATATACAAAGTATTCCAACATGAAGTATGTGTGACAAATCAGTGGTATTTTGGGCATTCATATAATGAAAAACAAACAAAGCAGAAATTGCTATCTCTACTTCCATGAAACATTTCTAAATATTTCTCCATCATCACACTTTCAAGGAACTTTGAAAACAGACCCCCAGCTTTCCCAGAGTTCTTTATTGACCAAATATAAATCTTTGTTTCTTGAATAATTGTAATAAATAATAAACTATACTGAACAATCTTTCATACTTAATGCTAGTTTATAATGTTAGTTTTATTTCTCTGGCTCTGATCAGTTTGCTTAAAACCTTTCTGTACAGGAAAATTCTGTGGCAGAAACATAAGATTTTAGCAGCAAGAATACTTTGCTCATGGTTTTCCACTATGAAAATAAGCTCTGTATCAAATGTGTCTTTCTTTCTTTCTTTCTTTCTTTCTTTCTTTCTTTCTTTCTTTCTTTCTTTCTTTCTTTCTTTCTTTC
>JANHGC010002199.1:133141-147380 GCA_027560395.1 Boaedon fuliginosus | reverse complement strand
ATTGCTATCCATGTTGTAAGCCGCCCAGAGTCCTTCGGGAGTTGGGTGGCATAAAAATGTAATTAATAATAATAATAATAATAATAGATCTGCTTCCTTCATATTTTTGTACTTTTGGAAATGTATAATTTCAGTTACAAACAGCTGTTGTTATCCTGCAAAGTTTGCTCATTAAAAAGAAAAACCCTGACAATTTCTTTGAATATGTTAACATTTGATAGCCAGGAGACTTACTAATACTAGATTATAATTAGCATACAACGGTATTTATTTTTCTTATATGTGAGCTTTTCTTGCCATTTCATGAAGCTAACAGTTTATACTTCATGACAGAAGATTCATTTACGCAAAACAATTAATTCTCTCTTTTTTTCACTTATTGTGAAAATAGACTGTAAACACAAGGACAAGCTTTGGTTTTCAAATTAGGCTATTTTTAAAATCTAATCTTACAGTTTACTGTGAACATCAGGGAATCCAGTGACTACAATTAACAATTTGTTGGTTGTTCCACTTATCAAATGCTTTCACTTTCTCCAAATAGGAATTAAACAAGAAGAGATAATTTAAACAAGAAAAATCTTGATGGGGTTAGATTGCAATTGATTTGTGAGCTTTGGAAACAAAAAGTGCATCCATTCAAACTACATATGTAGATTTCAAGCAAATATTATAAAATCAAAATTAACTCGCATACTTAAAGTTAAACCTAGCTTCCCCCCACAAAAAAACTAATTTGCTCATTTATTTTCCTTGTTACAATATCAGGTAGTTGCATTAACATAATTCCAAGATACATTCTGAGAAAAAAATATAGAAAATACATTTAAAAAATCTACTACCATGTAATTAAAAAATCAGATATCCTACATGTAAAAGTGTACCTTATAAGAGGTACACCAGATTATAACCTATTGCTTTTAAATCACAGTGTCTGAATGTGGTTCCTTTAACTACCTTTGATTTTTTTTCTAAATGGCAATTGAAGAAGCTTTACTAATCCATATCTTAACTGCAATTTAAAATTTTCCAATAATGCACAAATATTTATTTGGTTACTATAATTAAATGGATAACCAATTATTTATTTTTAACCTTTTGATTTTGTCCTGTAAATAAGTGCAATAAGCCTAACTCTGAAGAATGTTCAATGTTCTGTTAGCTATAATATTTACCTCTCCAAAACCTATTTGCCAAGAATATAAACTTATCACTTGACCATCATAAATGAAAGAATGAGCATTTTTTAACAATCTCTACAACATTGGAAAGAATAATATGGATAAATATGTGCCAGCCTAACAGGAGTCAAACACCTCCACTGCATTTCTTATATTGAAGCTGAAGAAAATCCACCTGATCTTCATAATTTCTGCCAATTTTGTCTTCTATATGGGATTACTGGTATTGTGGTGCCCCATGCTTCCTTTAAATCATGTAGTGGATCTTTTATTTCTAACTGCAGTAATAATCTATACATTTATAAAATTGGCCCTTTTGGTTGCCCTAAAGAATGGAATATTAAACTTCAGAAGTTAGTATAAGGTCATATAGCTGATGCTGTAATATTTCTATTGTCTAGAAGAGATTTAAATCAATATCAAAAAACCCATAGCTTATCAGCTTTTTGCTGCACTATCTGATCTTCATTGGGATATTTGCCATTGTATTTTGGTCTATAGATTATATATACTCAAGTTTTCATTTTAGCATAACAATTGTCTTGAATAAAATATATTATCAAAGCAGTTAAAGGAGAAATGCCCTTTATCAAACCTGTGTATTTGTTTTTCCAAATTTGAAGCATTGTCTTAATAAACATTTTCAAATGATTTTATTCCAGAAAAATGTGTTGGATTAAAAAAAAAGCCACTGTTTTCTAAACTTATTTAGCTGTGAGTAGTTCCTGTTTGAACCCATTGTTTAGAAGAGTTTTCCATAATAAATGAAATCATGTGCCTTAACTGTGCTCCTTGATAATATATTGACCTATTGGGCATGCCCCAGCCTCCCTGTTTCTGAGGACTATATAAAATTATTATGTTTACACGTCAAGGTTTTGAAGGAACTGGCAGGGGTGATCTCAGAACTAGTGAACTATATCTTTCAAAGATCCTGGAGCACCAGTGAACTACCAGAAGACTGAAAAAATGTACTCTAATGTAGTTACCATCTTCAAAAAACGGGGGAAATGGATCCTGGAAACTACAGACCTATCAGCCTGACATCAATACCTGGGAAGGCTGGCAAAGATAATCAAAGAATGAATCTGTAAAAACCTAGAGGGAAACAAAGTCATAACTAGAAGCCAATCTGGTTTTGTCAAAAACAGATCATTCAAAACAAATCTAATTTCATTCTTTGACAATGTGACAAAATTAATGAACCAAAGAAAGACTGTGAATATAATTTACTTGGACCTCAGTAAGCATTTGATAAAGTACACTATATCCTACCACTTAATAAGATAGAAAAATGTGGGTTAAACAGCATCATCAGCAGGTAGATTTGTAATCAACCAACTGGATTACTATACCAATATGTAGTCCTTAATCGAACTGCATATATATGCAGGGAAGTATGCAATGGGATACCCAGGCTTTGTCTTAGGTCCAGTGTTCTTTATCAATTATTTAGATGAGGGGATAGAAGGGAAACATATCAAATTTGTAGATGATACCAAGCTGGAAGGAATAGCCAACACTCAGAAGATAGGCTCAAGATACAGAAAATCTCAACAGACTTGAAAAGTGGACACTATCTAAGAAAATTAAATGCAATGGTTTTTTTAAAAAGTAAGGTTATACATTTAGGCAAGAATGTACAGATATAGAAAAGATGGTACCTGTCCCAACAATAGTAACTGTGAGAGGGACCTTGGAGACCTAATGGACAATCACTTAAATATGAGCCAGCACTGTGCTGCAGCTGCCAAAATAGCCAACACAGTCCTAGGCTGCATTAACAGAGGGATAGAATCAAGATCGTGTGAAGTGTTGATACCACTTTATAATGTCTTGGTAAGACCATACTTGGAATATTGCATCCAGTTTTACAATATAAAATAGATGTTGAGATTCTAGAAAGAGTGCAGAGAAGAGCAACAAAGATGATTAGGGGACTGGAGACTAAAACATATGAAGAATGGTTGCAGGAATTGGATATATCTATACCTAGACCTAGAAGGACTAGGTCTGATATCGTAGCAGTGTTCCAATATCTAAAGGGCTGCTACAAAGAAGAGGGAATCAAGCTATTCTCCAAAGCAGCTGCGGGCAGGGCAAGAAGCAATGGGTGGAAACTAACCAAGGAAAGAAGCAACCTAAAACCAAGCAGAAATTTCCTGACAGTTAGAACAATTAATCAATGGAATAATTTGCCTCCAGAAGTTGAAGGTGCTTCAAAACTGAAGGTTTTTAAGAAGAGATTGTGCAATCATTTGTCTGAAATGATATAGGATTTTCTGCTTAAGTCGGGGTTGGACTAGAAGACATCCAAGATTACTTCCAACTCTGTTATTCTGTTAATTTCTAGCCTTAATTATTATATCAAAATAACTACACTAAAATAAGTCTCTTGAAGTATAATACATGATATTTATTAAATCATAATTAAATTATAAACTTTTAAATTATAGTACTAGGATAAATTCATGACTATCAGCAACATATATTTGTTTAGAAAATTAATGTTCATAAAGTTGAGATCAATGTCTGCTGTAAAATTAAATGTTCATTTTAGAGCTATATTCATCAATACTAATAACCTTCTATTTAAATATGGAATGCTATGCAGCATATTCCTGGTACCAATCTCCCACAGATTTTATTTACAACACATTAATGCCTGTTACATAAAGCATTTCGTAAAATTGATCTTTTAAAAAGTTTTGAAGATGAACATTAATAAATGTGTATTCTTTCTGTGAAATCTGCTTCCTAGGGTATGTGGGGTTTTTTGCCTGTGGATAAAGGAAAAGATGATGATTGAATAAACTAGGATAAAATACTTGCACAGAAAGCTTCATATGCACAGTGGTGTTATCCATAGTGTGAGTATCCAATATTCAAAATCACATTACAGAAAAACAGGATGATTTGGGGGAAATTCAGATTTGTGTTAAATATGAAATTTTAATTTTAACATATGCTACCCTTAGTCATCTGCTTAAAATTATTTTTAGAACTTTGTAATAAGATATGAAAAGCAATTGATTTATCAGAATTCTTGTAAGCAGGAGATAATTTGTGTAGTATGTTTAGTGAACAAAGCAAAAATTAAAAGCCGGTTCCAAATCTGGCTACAATATTAGAAAAACTAAATATCAATAAAATTGTGTTTAAAGACAGCTTCCAGATGATTGCTTAGAGAAATCCATGCATCCTGATAGCATTTTTGCAAGTGGCTTGCCAGTGCCTTTTTCCTAACGCTGAGAGGGTAGGGCTGGCTCAAAGCCACCCTGCTGTCTTTGTGCCTAAGGCAGGATTAGAATTCAGACTCCTGATTTTTAGCTTGATGTTTTCAACCACTTGCTTTTTTCATTAAACCATATAAATAACAAACGTAACAAATAAAAGGTTGCAATAAAAAATATTGACATATTTTCTGGTAGTAAATGCAAGCAGCTTGTATTTTAAATATGAATTTTAAATGAGTGAAAATTCTATATTGCCTGTGTTTACAACCAAAATCTTTAAACACCACTCCTCCCCCTCCCAATTGTCATTCTATTTTGCTTTCTCTTTTTAACTGTAAAATAGTTTCAGTTCTTTCAGGAAATTACATTCTGAAAAACTAATCATTAACTCAAGCACTGAAATGAATGCATATGGATAGAAAAGCAGAACTACAATAACAAACTTAGCTTGATCCATGTGTATTAAGGAAGTTGCTAAATCACTAACTCTAAGACTGATTGAGAAGCATACATACCTTAATGGGCATCATATTTAAGAATTATCTACCCAATTTTATTGTACTTTCAGTGAAATGTTAATTGCTGCACTGCCATTTACACTGAACACTCTTCTTTTGACATTAGAAATAAGGATCAATTTTCATTTATGGAAGTTGAACCACATTAATTGCAATAATTATATAATTATTTGGTGAAATAATTCTGTTGGCTCTGAAAATCTTGTATTTTCTGAAACTGTTTTCATGACCGCAAGAATCAAATCATGCAAGAAGGCATGGCTTGCAGCAGCGAGAAGACGGGATCTGTGGTACTCCTGCGGAATCTACTGAAAATCCCTCTGCTTGGGGGTCCATAAGGACACAAATTGACACTGGAGGGGTTGAAGATAAGGGGAAGACACCCGATGTAATTTGGTGGGAATGCGAGTCGTGACCCCCGAAGAAGCCAGGGAAACTTCCTAGCTTGGAGGAGATGGAGTCGACAGCTTGTGAATGAGCTGTCAAAGCTGTGGCAGCCATACCTAAGTGAGAGTTGAAAGAGCAATAGACATTGTAAGTGTTTGAGGTGAAAGCAGATCCCCAAACTGAGGGAAGATGGGGTCCCCTCCCATATTACTGAAAGAATCGAGAGCAGAGAGTGGCTGTAGGGAGCAGAGGTTGCCAGTATGGTTTCTTGGGCTCTAAAATCAGTGGTGAACAGAGTCTTACCCAAAGTGAATCTGTTGAAGGAATTGCAGTAAATTAGTTGGTGACTCAGAAAGACTAAACAGGATGAAAAGAGCGGTGGAATCACCCCCCTTCCCTTGGTAAGGGAAGAAACCAAGAATAACATGCAAAGTACTACAAGAGACTAAAGAGAGAGGGGGTTTGGCCTACCTGACTGGGAGTTGTATTATCAAGCATCAGCGATTGCATGGATAAAAGAATGGGTGAAGTTGGAAAATAAGAGGTTATTAGCATTGGAAGGACATGACCTCCAATTAGGGTAGCATGCCTTCCTAGGGTATGATAGGAGTAAGACATATACCTATTTCCAAAGACATTTGGTGAGAGATGCACTATTGTCAGCCTGGTTAAAAATTAAAAGGAAATACTATTTGAAGGTCCCGCTGTGGTTATCATCAATGGAAACATGGACCTTTTCGAATTTGGTGAACTGGGATAAAATTCTATGTTATAAAGAAATATTGAATGAGAATTGAAAACGCAACAGGAACTAAAACGTTTAAGGGTAGACCTTACCTGGTGACATAACATCAAATAAAAAATAACTATGAAAAAGATAGGAAGACATATGGGTTTGATAGGAATTTTAAGGAATTAGATGAAATATTAATGGTAATGGACAAAAATGATTAAGAAACATACAGTTTTATTTATTTATTTTATTTTATTAGATTTATAACCTGCCTCTCTTCCCCGGTCAAGGGGAACTTGAGGCAGCTCACAACAGTTAAAAGACAATTATTTACTAATGGGTAATATGAGGAAGAACAGGTTAAGGATACCATGACAAAGTGGGCTAGGAATTTTGGATAAGTAGACTTGGAGGAGTGGCAGTAATCATGGATGAGGAATTTAAAATTAACAATGTCAGTACCATATAAGGAAAACCTATATAAGATGCTTTATTGATGGCACTACTCACCAAAACACTTAGCTAAAATGGATAAAGGGAAATCGGCTCAGTGCTGGAGATGCAAACAGAGTGTAGGGACATACTACCATCTATGGTGGACATGTCCCAAAGCGAAGAAGTACTGGAGGAGAATACAAAGTGGCTGGAAGAGATGATAAAAGGCCAGGTTGAGATGAAACCTGTTGGGTATCTTAAGAGAGAACATGGATAAGATGACTAGCTATATTATGATACATGTCCTGACTGCAGCAAGGATTACTTACGCACAATGTTGGAGAAATGAGGAAGCGTGCCCACAGAGGGGCAGATAATTAAAAAAAATACTGGAGTGTGCGGAGATGGTCAGGTTGACAATGAAAATTAAAGAAAGGATGATACGGAGTATTTTCAAATATGGGAATTGTTTTACAATTGGGTGGCAAATAGATGTAGAGATTAGAAACAAATGTTATTCAAGAAGGGTAATGGAATGTCAAGAGTAGTTTGACATAGTTGTAATGGTAATTACAGATATGTAGTAAATAATATTAACAAGTATGCATATAGGGAATAGGAATGTATTTATTAATAGGAAGCTGATACCAGGGTTAACCTGGAACACACAATGTCTAAATGTAGAAGTGGAATCCGGATGTAATTTTTGTTTTTGTTTTTGTTTTTCTTATATAGTTTTTTAAATAATAAACTTTGTTTTTAAAAAAAAATAAAAAAGAAGAATCAAATCATGACACTAACATGCATTTTAAAATGTATTCACAGATTCAAACAATAGCATCCATGAATCCTCAGACCGGAAGCCAACATTATTTGATTATTGATTTTCCAGGGGAAAAAAATCAGATCAATATTTTTTGCATACAGCTGCAGATGAAATTTTATTTGAAATAAACTATGAGTTATAGATACTTTTACAAATCCTAGTTTTGTGAATCATGTTAGTTTTGTGATTCACATTAGAATACAATGTGACTATTTACATAGATTATTTTTTCCAAAAACATGGCCAAATCTCCACTTGAAAATTCCCCCATACAATATATTTCAAAGGTTGGCCATCATTTCATTATAGTGCGGAAAAATACATGACTTTCAGATCATTATTAAGATAATTATTAAATCATTTTAAAAATATGAGATTTTTTTCACTAAAATTTTAAAGCTACAATGCAAGTAGTATTGCCATTTCTCATATGCAAGGAAGAAAGTATATAATAAGACTAATTGGTTTTATAAATCTTTATACAATTTCAACTTCTGTTATCTGACAAAGCTGATCATCAGGTTATCTACTGCATAAAATTGTGTAGGTGGACAAATCTGAAATGCTTATAAATAGTGTCTATAAGAAATTATCTATAAACAATTTATTCTGACATTCAGGTGAGTTCTGTACTTTAAAAGTGTTGAACTTGAACAATGTAACTGAACAGTAACAATTGGGCTTTAATTTTATTCTGAAATGTTCTTCAAATAAAGGTATTTAAGAAAGCATTCCTCATGCACCTTTCATTATGTCTGTTCTGTCAATAACTTTGTTTAGAAAATGTGTTTTATAGAATTTATATTGCAAGTACAAGGAGCTTTTGACTAAAAATATCAAAGGTCATAATTTTTCTAATATTGATTACTGTGAACACAATAATATTACCCTTACTCTATTCAGGTTTATATAGTGAAAAGAACTGATAAATAGCATATATTTATAGGTTAAAGTAACTCCAAGGTATATTCATGAGACATTTGAGATATAAAGTGAAAGAAAATCAAAGTACGAGGTAAGATGAACACATGTGCAAAAGAGACACACTGATTTTTAAAATTCACTCAGATTTCTTTAAAAAAAAAAAATCCTTGAATATGTAAAGTGAATATGATTGTGATTATTGTGATTGTAATTGTTGTGGGACTATACTTGTTTCACTTATCCATAACAGTGAAATTAACCAACTCAAATGGGTGTATGTAAAGCCTATCACTAGGTCGAATTCTCTTCCTTATTCCATTCTCAGAGTAATCTAATTTTTTTTCCTGAAATTGAACTTCCAAACCAGACTAAATTAGCCTTTTTCAGAGCATGTCTATTTCTGGAAGATTCTGAACTACTTTGAGTTTCAGTTTGGAAAATAAATTTCTGTAAAATTACTCCTGAAACTTCTAGATCATTATGATCCAGAAGGGGAATAGAATATTTTGGAGTTCTCTAAAACATTCCATTACTGGGAAGTTCCATTTAAAAAAATTAGTAAATACCCTGTACTTTGTAAGTAGTTCAATCTATAAATCAATCAACCAACCAATAAAAATAAACGGTTGAGTGAGGGGCAAGCTATGCAATATATAGCATAAGTATTGTTTTGTTGGACTTTCCTATAAGTTTTTCCTTTTCTTTAAAAGGAAGGAAAGCATAAATTGGATTGAACAGAGGTACAATGGAGTTGATGAGAAAAGGGTAACATCAGTTAACAAAAAGTGTCCATGAACATTTTCCCATTTTCTGAAAGAATTCAAGTTTGAAAAAATAAAAGACGGAAGAGACACAACATAAGCATACACAGGAGAACTGACCATGTGTACAATAAATGGACTGGAATAACTGCCCAAGTGCCCTCAGGACTAAAATGCAGTACATAATTTAATAAATAGTAATAAAGTTAGCTGGCTGAAGGCAGTGGCGCGCAAAGAGGATATATATCATATGGAATTGCTAGAACTTTTAAGAGAAATATTTCACAAATACTGCTAGAACTTCTATTGCTAGCCTAGCCTACCCTCAAAGTTGATTTCTTGACTGTAATTACAACAGTTAGAGCTATTAATTCAGAACACTTCAGAAGCTAAGAATTGTAATGATAGTTTCAAGTTCATTAATTGTTTATTAACACATCATGTAAGTAATTGGTTACGTATTTAAAATTATCTAAGAATAGCAGGCATGAGGCAGACATATTTGTGAAAGCAATATTGATTTCTTTTTCCAAGAGAAAAAAAATCTGAATGAAGGAAGCTAGAAAACACTTCTGCGTTATTGTCCAGGAAACTGCACAGTGAGCCCATGAAGTCATCATAAAGAGAGCTCACCTTCTTTGTTAAAACCTAGACCGATCCAATCTCATGTCTTCTGAATTCTTTTCCTGATTTTGTGACAACCAAAATATCTTGGCTATATAAAAGCTCTACACCATTGTAAAACTTGTTCAGAAACTGGTGAAAGAGAACATAATTAAGAAGACAACTGAAAAATCATAAGTCAGCTTTTTGCTCTGCTTTTCTTCTACTCAGTAATAGTAACAATGGCAATGTAATCTTGGCAATCCACTCGCATGTGATTGTGGAAGAATGACAATGACTTCAAAACAGTCATGGTACTCAGCAGACATGAGACTGCAATGCAAATTCTATATCATGTGCATTGTGAAAAACATTTTAGGTTCCATGATATTTTCATTAATATTTCCAGTATTCATCCTAATAATGCAGTAATAGTTTGTAACTGTTTGATTTCTCATTGAGCGATATTGAGTAGATTTTTTAATGTTAGATGTGAGTATGTTAATTTTGTGTATTATGTCATGTATATGTGTTTTTGTGTGTGTGTGTGTTCAGTTATGTTTGTAAATAATTTTTTTAAACAAAAAAAACTAATAGTGTTTTATTAGAAAAGGTTATGGTAAGTTTAATTTGTAATAATATACTGTTTTAAAACAAAATGCTCTAGTTCTAAGCACATCACATTACTGGTTTGCTTATGTATGCATGAAAATTTGTTCCAAGAAAGTAGCTTGAATGATCATTCCAAAACAAATAAGCTGTTCTTGTTTTTTTTAAAGACCCCTAAATATTTATAATACTTTTGTAGCAATTGATGAATTCAGTAAATCAGAAAATCATCATCATTATCTTCACCACCACCATTAATCACCATCGTTTCTGTCAGAATCAAATAGATATAAAATTGGAAATCTGCAATTAGTACTTCTCCTAAAATGGGAGGCCAAACTACTAAAGCAAGGGTCTTCAATCTTGGCAAGTTTAAGACTTGTGGACTTGTGGTCAACTCCCAGAATTCCTGAGCTAACATGGCTGGAGGAGGAATTCTGTGAGTTGAAGTGCACAAGTCTTAAAGCTGTCAAGGTTGAAGACTCCTGTACTAAAGGATCCTTTGTCAGATCAAGGCCAAATCCTAAGCATGGTAATTTGGTAATATTTTATCCTATATCGTTTACTTTATATAATTAAATTATTTTACTTAAGCTTTTATTTTGTCAAGTACAGAACAAATATAATGGTCTTTTCTCCACAGAGTCAACATCACTGGGTGGGTTCAGTTTCAGTCAAGATTCTCATATAACATAAAAAAGATTCAGTTATAATCTTCCTGATCTGATATATTCAATTCTTATTTACCTTTTATTTTTAAAATAAGTTTCTTGACTGCTGATCTTTGTCAGACTTTTACCTCATGAAGTTACATTGTTGTAAAGACATCAGTTATCCTTAAACAATTAATAATGATTCTATTCCATCAGTCTTATATGCATACCCTTTGTTCAAATACTACTCAAATCCAACTTAATTAAAAATAACTGTAAATGCAACTTATTAAGAGTATACTGTGTTAAAGCGTATTTATTTCAGATTCCAGCCAATTTCATTATAATATTGTTCAGATAATTAATAGCATATATTTTAGTGCTTAATATTTCAATGTGTGCTTACCTGTTTAATGTCATAAGCAAGGAGAACATATCTTAAATCTGGAGATACTGAATATCTGGATGCTTTGAAAGTTACCTATGAGGATATAAGTGAATAAGATTATTTACAGGACTGATATGGTCTTGTGGCTGAAATAATGACTCTAGGAGGCTTACAACAATCCATAAAAACATGGTTAAAAACAAAAGTACCCTTCCAAGAAAACTCCAGATAAAACATCTCATAGCTCATCCTCATCCTATTCCAATGCTTGGGGGAAAGCCCACTCTTCACAAACCTCCAAAAGGCTAAAAAAGTAAGGATTTCTTAGATATCAGGTGTGGGGCATTGTACCAAAGGGCTGTGAAAGCCACTGAGTTCCCATTAGGTAGCAACATTTAAGGTCAGGGATCTGGAGTACGTCTATTCTATCTAACCTAATAGGATGAGCAGAAGTCTTCAGGAAGAATTGATCCAGCAAACAGCCTATCCTGTCTCACATAGTTGATTATAGAAGGCACAAGATATTCAAGATACCAGGGCTATGGAATTTGTCACAAAAGTTTGCACCTCCCCCATGACCTCTTCCTGCAAATGCTACAAACATTTTGGTTTGTTGTCAGTGCCCACAGTGTGTTTGTGCACTTAATCTATTGCGAATTACCTTCAAAGAAGTAGTGCAAGTCTTTCAAGAAATGCTACTAATTTACTGCTTGGACGAGGAGTGTTAATGTTCTTTGTAAAATATTCCTTTTAACTCATTTCATGCTTCACAGATAACTACACTTAATGTTTAAGGACAACAGTAAAACTAAAGTTAAAAATATTTGGAATATTTCAAAGCAATTGTGTTGCTTTACTGCTTTAATGTGTTGATTTATCGTTCAAAAGAAAAAAAGGATGAAAATCCTGGTAAACAGTATAAAATTCTTTAAATGACCTTTAAATTTCAGTTTAATAGGAATTTTCAGGTTTTATGTAAACATGGATCTAAATAATTATGGATAAATTTGTAACCTATGGCAGAAGTCGAAACAGCTCAGTTATTTTTGGAAGTCTGGTCTATCTTTGCCATAAGTAAATTACTTATTACTATTGGAAAAGACAGCAGCATGATTTCTGAATATGTATCACACATCTAGCTGTTTTTAACTATTTTTTCTGATCTTTCTATTTAAAAAAATAAAAACAAACTCTTCTCACTAGTGTGGTAAGTATAGAGGAAAAAGAAGCATTACCAAACTAATATTACTTTTTGTCAAGACAAGGATACATGACACTCAATTGAGTTTGAGACTACAATTTAATCAAGAGTTATTGGTGGTGATAGGAAGATTTAATGGATCTGATATAAAAGAAGACTCAAATTATAATTGCAGCAAGGAAGCCATCCCAATACATTATTTTGTCTGCAGCTGAATATATTTCCTAACTGTAGACAAAGGAGCCATTTAAATATGAAGGAATGAATATCTTTAAAAATAGCTGCTTTAACAGAATCAAAACAAGAAAAAATATGGAAGGTAGTGTTCACAACAGGATACATGTTAATATGCCTCATGCCCAGAGGGATGAGAAATTTGGGAAGCATTTTTTTTATTTGATAGTATCTTACATTAATATTTCCTGCACAGGAAAATCCAAGATATGTTTTTTCTCCAGGATTAAGCTTACATTAAAAAAGCAAATATGTTCAAAAATACTTGTAAAAGCACCTGTCCGGTATTGTTCCCTTCCCTAAATTGTATTTGGATTGTTTAAAAATATAGTTCTCATTTTAGCTTATCCAATTTATCTATTTATTCTTTATTCTTTTTCTACACCATAGTGTGCACTTTTATTAAACACAAACCTGCAAAACAACCATGCAATGAAAACCCTTTTACCAGCATTTGTACATCAGACATAAAATGTCTCCATTTTCCCATCCAAGTAAAAACTCTGTCAAGGTGCACAAACTCACTACTTGCTCTACTTTTCTGGCATGATAAATAAATATATACAATATGACACAGTATTCATGGATCCGCTAATACATCATGTAGTGGTTAAAAGACATAATGTCTAGCAGCTGTAATTTGAATTTCATTATGAATCTCCTGAATACTATTCCAGTTGTCTTCTGAAATATTCACACCTAATTTTTGTATTAGGTCAGATAAGGGAGAACTATTGAACTTCAATGCCCAGGCCCACTTTAAATGAATTATAAACATGTTCCATTTTATTTAAGCTCAGTCTGGAAAAGTTACTGGAAAATAATAATGATGACATTAATTTGATCTGTTCTAACCCTTTCCTGGACTAAAGAAATGCTTTTAATAGAACCAGATTCTACATTACATGAAGTTTTGGATGCATCTTATTTATACTAAATGTATATGTTTTATGTATAAAAGATCAAGAATTTGACATCTTAAGAAAGCAGGTTTCACCTGCCAAAAGTTGTGATCATAATTTAAGTCTGACCCAATTTTATGACAATTTTTACAATGGTTGATAAATGAATCACGTGGTCATTAGGCAATTCCTACTTCCCCAATGGGAATATCAGCAAAAAAAATGTCACAATCACATCCTACTGGATAGTGCAACTGGTCATAATGCAAGCAAGTTGTCAAGCTCCTGAACTGCAATGCCATCACAGTGAGGGTGGTACAATGGTATTAAATGCAAGTCTTTAAGGGACTTTTTCTAGAGGCTGTGAATTATCATTAAGCAAATAGTTGTAAGTCAAGGGCTACAACTGAGCCACAGTGGTGCAGTAGCTAGAATGCAGTACTGTAGACTACTTCTGCTGATCACTGGCTGCCAGCAGATTCAGTCTTCCATCCTTCCGAGGTCAGTAAAATGAGGACCCAGGTTGTTGGAGGCAATATGCTGACTCTGTAAACTGCTTAGAGATGGCTATAAAAGCACTGTGAAGTCAGAGATGGTATTCAGCTAGTTGCAATAGGTTCAGGAGAATTGTTAGCAATAATTTTGATT
>JANHGC010002199.1:111083-125350 GCA_027560395.1 Boaedon fuliginosus | reverse complement strand
GGTTGCCGGAACCACACAGCCTCTGGACCCGCTTTAAAGCAGCTACGAGGCTGTGGGGGGAGGGTTGCCAGAGTTGCGTGGGTGCGCATGTATGAAATTTGCGAGCGCGTGTGCATGCACCCAACTGGTGGGTTTATTTGAATCCCATCACTGAAGTAGTAGTAGTAGTAGTAGTAGTAGTAATAGTTAGATCACAGCAGCACGGGGGACAAAGGAAAGGAGCCCCTTCTGATTCACCAAGATTTTTGCACCATGTTGCAAATCGTTTTGAAATGTTTTCTTTGTTCTTGTTGAATTCTGTGTGCTCATGGTTTACCTTATCTTGAACATACTTGCAGAAAACCCAAGGGTTTGGCAAGGTTTAAGCTCTGTAGAATACAGTTGGAACACGTTTTCTCTAATACCTGTTAGAATGGGGATTATCATTATCTGTATACTAAACCTGGCTCTGTGCAGAAATGTAGGAACAAAACATCAGAAAGGGAATTGCTCTGTTATCAAAATTGCTTCGTGATAAGATGGAAAAAGCTTTAATGATTCTGTGTAGTTCTGCCTTCCTTGCAACACATTCCTCACTATGTTTACTTAGAAAGAAATCTGAGCAAGTTCAATGGCACTTATTCCTTACAAAACGTGTTTAAGATTGTTGTCTTAATAACAGCTTATTCCAAGGCAAGTCAAAACATCCCCCCACATGCCTTATATAGAAACTGCTAGCATGATTAGCATGTCCAATTTAGGAGGCTAGGACCTCCTTATAAGTCTGTGTAGCACATGTAATTTTCTCTTCCAACACCTCTCCATTAGGGCTGCAAAATATCAAAGAATCATAACTGTGAGTTAATGTTTTCTGTCTCTTTGCTGCCATCTAGTGGTCATCTGGAGTTTTGTAATCTAAATATGATAGTCCTACACTCATTTTCCTTCATCCCGTTCCTAACAGTGTCTAACTTCTTTAATATTAGAAACTGTTCCTAGTTAAACATCCTATCTTACCACATAGTTAAAATATATTTATTCAATTCATGTAAATCATTTTGTCCCAACCTGATGACCTCAGGATACAGTATGTTTAGTTATAGCTTCTTTATCGATAGGGGTTGATATTGGGGATTGAAATCCTCACATAAGGTGCCAGTTGAAGAGGGTTGGTGTAAATGTACTAGAATCTGGCAGATTTGATTCCCCACCCTGTGCCCCGGCCAGGCTGGTTCTGTTTCAACGGATTGGTTGTGGTCCTTGTTATCTCCCTCCAGCTTTTCCTGTCAAATTTTCAATTCATTATTCCACTGATTATCTGCAAAATGTGAAACCACCACCGGAAAGAAATAAAGAAAATGCATGACACGTTTATAAAAAGAGCAAGCTGGGAACTGTTTAGTTCTTGAAGGGGGAACCAGTGTGGGGGTAGAGAAGTGAAAAAGTATTTCTGTGACCATGAAAAAACCCAAAAGTAACCAAATATTTCTGAAGTCAAGGCCAAAAGATACCCAAAAGTATCTGAATTTCCCAACAGATCCTTGGACATTTCCTTGTTTGACCGATGTTTGCTAAATCCATGAACCAGCCTTTAATGGCTTTTAAAAATAATTTGGCTTGAAAATTCTCCTGTAATGAATGAAAGGATAGCAAATAATTTCCATTTTAGAAGTCCGAGAGGCCAAATTTCTAGCACAGATTTCTAGAGGCTAAAATGTTAAATAAAAGCAGGCGAAGGACCACGAGAGCAAAGCAGGAAATAGCAGAGGGTCTGAATGCTTCAAAAAGAATGCTTGGGCTTTCCAGTCCCCACCCCCAGCCCTTGGGCACTTGCAGTGGGATGCTCCCCACCCACTCCTCTTCCTTATCTCTATCAAGGCCTGAAGAAACACAGTTCTGAAGGCCGCAAAGTCCATTGGCCTGAATAAATCCTCAGCAATGCTGAGCAGGTCCAGGGAGTCTTGGGTTAAGCAGCTTGCAAGTAATAAACAGTAAGTAGTAAGACTCATCCACTTCAATAAAGATGAATGAATAAGAAACATCTTCAGGTGCCAGAAATAGTTCCTAAGCAACAGCGTAAAGCCCCTCTTGCCAGCATTAAAAAAAAAATAAAGTCAAGAAAATGTACTCATTTGTAGGAAGTTAGCACCCACCCCTCTCCTAGAAAAATGAAATATTGTAGGGAATATTAAAAAGGCAGAATATTATATTTCCCTGGATAAGAAAAGGAGAAATATGTTTTTGGAGATGCAGTTCCTAGCCCCCCTTCAGCTCCCTGGTGATGGGATTAACACATGGCCTTCAGGACATGATAGCCCCCACTCAGACCCAAATAAGGACAAAGCCATGGAGCCATAATGGGAAGTGTCCAGGGCCCCTTCATTACATCACCCACCAAGCTTGGCACACAGGCAGCCTACAATGCTAGCTATGATCTTTGACAGCAACCAATCAAGATATATTTCTTGGCAAAGGTACAGGGGGCAGGTTCAGGGCCCAATAGAGGTTAAAAAATCAAGGGACGCTCAGCAGCCCTTCCCTTTTCACCCAGGAGCTCCAAGGTCCACAATTAAACCATCTTTCCAAACAGCCTCCATGTTTCCAGAGTCTTTTTTCCCACTTGGAATTGAACCCAAAAAGGATATTTCTTCCAACAATTTCTAGTGTTTCTAAGTTCTACTTTTTCTTTTTTCTTTACAAAAGTCATTTTCTTTAAGAAAGAGACTAGAAAGCCATCTCTGATGTGGTACTGAGGCTGTACTTTGTTTTTCTCTTGGAATGTGTTTTTAAAATTAGAGCTCAAGGTAACAAATCAAAACAGCTGGTAACTCTGATGTCCACTGAAGCATGGAGCTATAGCAAAGGGCGCATTGCTTGAGGCATCTTAACCTAGGCACCTTTGGAAGGAGCGAGGCATAAAATCCACCCCAGAAGTTTTATTGCTAATGGGGAACCCTGCCCCACAACACCAGTTATTTTTATATTTTAATTTTGTTTTTCTGAATGTTGTTACTTTTCAGCTGCTTTGGCAGGGTTTTCATCTTGAAAGGCAGGATATAAATAACAGCAATCATCCTTGTCCTCATAAAATCAAGAATTATTTGCCCAATTAGCTTGAAATTGGACATGGAAAATCCTCCATGTGACAGTAAAGTTTCTCTGGCCAGAAAAATGCAGGAAAAACTGGTAGAGCTAGAGTTATGTAGCTTTTGGTTTTGAAAGGCTTTCTTATGATGAATTACTTGTGCATTTGTACCTTCTTGAGAAGGCCATCAGAGAGAGTGCCTTTCCCTATTAAATAACACGATTCTTTTAGAAGGGAGGCAGTAAGAATAAGGCCACAGAAGAAGGGTCTAAAGCATTAGTTGGTTCATATGAGAACAGCTTCTTCAAAGTTCTTCAGAATTAATACACAAACATACATACACAAGTTCAAAGATAAGTGTTAGTACTATCTAGACAAGCAAGGTCAAATAGATACGTATGCCAAACCATGGTGAAGTTAGACTTCAAGCAGGTGCATTTTGTATTAATGGAAGTCTTAAAATTGTGCAGCTTAACTGCTCTGGCATCACTGGAAGTGAAGTACAAGTTGGGTGAATTCAGTCACAAATAATTTGCCCATCATGCTGGCAGATTGTGCTGCAAAATTCTTCCCATTCATAATCTGGTGATCTCCCAATTCCTGCTATGTTGCCCTTGATTTTTGTCTTCTCGGTCATTGATAATGTCAGTTGACTTGCATTAATAATTGATTTTAAATGATTGTTTGCTGATTTGCTATCATAAAGTTTTACAGGCAAACCAGTTATCATTGCTGATAGTGCTGATTAGCTAAACTGTTCAGATTAGCTAACGTTGGCCAGGGAATGCAGGGCCCTGGGCTCCGGCTGTTGCTTTTCAATGCCAGGTCGGTAGTAAAGAAAGCCCCTCTAATCCGGGATTAGCTAACGATAGTCTGGTTTTGCAGTTGGCATTAAGATGGGTTTCAGTAGGCATGTCCATTTTTTTTTACAACTTCTCTTTCTTTTTACAATTATTTGGCTTAGCTACTTGAATTAAGAGTGCTTTTGAAGTTGGGAAAACAAAACTATTTAATTCACTGGGTTAGAAATGGTAGCTTGAGTAGGCTACAGATCCTGGGAATGCAAGTAAGAGAGATGACATTTGCTATTTAATCTATCTATTTAAACATAATTTAAATGTGTTTAGCCTTAGGAAGTAGATACATTTTTAGCTTTCAAACTACCCTCTACATGTAAAGGATCTCTTCTATATGCTTTGTATGCATGCAACTCCTTTTAAATGTTTCACCCTGACAAATCATGAATCCTGACAGGTATGGTCAGTTTCACATCTTTTAGCTGTAGGGATATTTGTTTATTATTTTAATTTTGAGACTACCTGATTCCATAGGAACCTTGGGTTATTTACTGATAAAAATTTAAAAAATACATAAAGAGAGAAAAATAGAAGATCGCTAACATCCAATACCATTCAATGTTGCCTGAACCCATTGAAGTCAGAAGAGACTTAGAGGGAGAATATACTGGAAGAATAACCAGATGTAGGGTCCTTTGTGCTCTCTAACTTTAGTTGTTTTCTTGCAGGCCAAACCAGGTAACATCATCTGAGTTAGTAGAGAGAGGGGTTTGCTCTCCCTTGCTACCAGTAGCACTGATGATATTACCTAGTTTGGTAATGAAACATCTGCAAAAAACAACCAAGCTCAGAGCGCACCAAGGACCCCACATTTCAACTACAAGCTACAAATATTCAGAACAAGAACACCTTAAGCAGTCTATGAAAGGTCAGATAGAGGGAACTGTACAAATCTTTTATGGACATCCCACAGGGCACTAAGAAGATATGCTTCCTAGGTCCCATAGATGATACTGCTTAACAGATGAAGCCTGGAGCCATGCCCATTCTAGATGACTTGATTAGATGGGTGGATATATATAGCTGGAAAAATCTTCAAAGATAGCCATTTTCTCCACTCCAGTTTTCCTCTAGGTCAGTGATGGCTAACCTTTTTGGTGCTGAGTGTCCAAAGTGCACACCTGCAACCCCAAAATGCAATGTGAGTGCCCCGTGCATGCATCCCTACATCTGCGTGTGACCCCTGTGCATGCGCCTGCCCCCCCTCGCCCATTTTTGGCTTCCAGGTTGGTGCAGGAGTCCTCCCAGGCCCAAAACAGGGTGTAGGGGCCCACGAGCATATGCACGAACCCCCAAAATGCAATGAGTGCCCCGAGCACATGTGCTGCACCCCCCCTAGGCGTGCACGGTGGAGACCTGAATACCAGCTGGCTGGCGGAAGGCGTACGCGTATATGCAGTGGAGCTGGGCTGGGGCAATGGCTGGCGTGCCCGCAGAAAGGGCTCTGCGTGCCACCTGTGGCACGCTTGCCATAGGTTCACCATCACGGCTCTAGGTTTTTCCTAGTCTGGCCTAGTTACTGTAATGTAACCTAGGAAGTAACTAGCAAACTTCCTTTCAGAAGAAAGGAAGGTGGATCAGTCTGTTTTCCCTTGAATCGTCATCTGCTTCCTTTTCTGTCTACATATGCTGTATTCTCAGAAACGGACAAATCCCAGTTCTCCATATTCTCCCCCTCTTACACCCCCCCATAGTGGTTTGGGAAGGAGAATTATGTCTGTTTCTGGTACAATCACATTGCTGGAAATCCTAATTTGCAATTTTATTTTTATTATTTTATTTTATTCTATTTATACCCCATCTCCCTTCCCCGATCAAGGGGAACTCGAAGCGGCTTTAAAAGAATTAAAATGCAATACAGTGAAACATATTTAAAACAATTTTATAATAATAAAATAAAAATAAAATCAACAAAATCACTCAATCACCAGTCATACAACAATCACTCTTCAGGGATCATTAATTCCATGCCTGCCGACAGAGCCAGATCTTAGTGGCTTTGCGGAAGGCCAACAGGCTAGGAATGGTTCGGATCTCTGTGGGTAGCTGGTTCCAGAGGGCTGGTGCCGCCACAGAGAAGGCCTTAGCTCAGGGACCTGCCAGCTGGCTGTTGGAAACTGTTCACTGTTAACTCGATGAACAGAGCCACGAGGAGTCAGGAAGTGCTTTGCCAAGTTTTTACTTTCACCGCGTTCAGCTACAGCTCCGAGTTTTGAACCAATCAAAGTCAGCAATAAACAAACACTCCCACAACCCAATTTAAATAGGCATGCACACAAGAAGCAGTCCCCTCCACCAATCCCAGGCAGCCAACACTCCTCCACCAATCTAAGTTTAGCTGACGGGACCCATAACAGGCCGACTCTGTGGGATCTAACCTGGTGCTGGGAGGCATGAGATGGCAGAAGGCGGTCTCTAAGGTACCCCACTCCTAAGCCATGTAGGGCTTTAAAAGTTGTCAGTAGTACCTTAAATTGCACCTGGAAGACTATTGGGAGCCAGTGCAGCTCGTGGAGGACAAGTCTTATATGGGTGCACCAACAGTGATGGTTTTCTGAACCGGTTCGCATAATTGCAGGGTTGTCTGAACCGGAAAACATGACGCGATCTCGCAGCCAGTTAAAAGACGCCGCCTGCGAGACAGTGGGGGGGGGTGGATTCGGCGGTGCATGGTCTGGCGGCCAGTTTTAACTGGCTGCGAGATCGCGCCGCGTCAGAGCGTCCCGTTTGAAGCTGGAGCTTCTGCAACGGGACAGGTGAATACACTGAATTATGATATTCTTTCCGGTCCAGCCAACCCTGCAATTAGGCGTAACGGTTTAGAAAACCATCCCTGCCTCTGATACATAAAAAAAATAAGTTTTTAGAGTTGTCTTTAGGGGTTTGGAAAAGAAATATACTGTTTTGACACTTACCTGGATCATCTAAATCCTTTGGGGTTTTGAGGGGGAATTTTTAGATGGGAGGACCTTCCTTCACTTACTAGAAACTAGTTAAGCACATGTAATATACGGACATGCTGCCTACATCAATCAAAGCTAGTCTAGAGAAAACTTAATCTTGTCAGGTGGGCTTCACTTTTCTTCAGTACAAGTAATTTGCATACATTAATAAATTTCATTTGCATACATTAATAAAGTTGTGTTTTTTGTAAATAAACCCTTTCTTATTTGAAATGGAACACTGAATATTTTGATTCCTCTCTGGAAAAGAAATACACATATCAAACAAGCAAAGGCCTAGATTAAAAAAAATACATATACAACAACAACCATCAAGCTGTCAGCTGCCTTCTGGAAGTAGCAAATTTGTGTTAACATGTGGAGATGCTTAGGAGAAACAAATTAAGTGGATAGGCACACATTGCTATATCAAAAAAAATGTCATTGTATTTGAATGAGATGCCATTCTTCCTTTCTCTGCATATCCTTTTTCTTCTCTAAAATTAACTACCTTCATCTCTAATCTCTTATTCAAGCAGAACCATCTCCTACTCTTCTAAATGCATATTTTTCTAACTTAATACCCCCAGAAACTAATAGAAGGTTTGGATTAGCAGCAGCAGGAATTGCCTATCATCACTTATGGAAAGCAATCAACTCCACCAAGATGATGAAATATTTCCACAAGTGAATTATGCTATGCTATTAAATCATCATCAGGATATTAAGATATACGTCAAGAACCATTTTGAATGGCAGAGTTTTGCTCTTATTTCTAATATACTACCAGCCTTTCCCAGTCACAAGGGGGGGGGGGGTTTGGACTCTCTTTATCATCTCTAGGGAAGAGATGACTGAAAACAATAGAATGACATTCTTTCCTATTGGAGGGCTGTGCTGTAAAACCATCAGTATGTTTCCTCAAGATTATTGCAGCAGTATTGGGAAAATAAAATAAATAAATAAATCAAACAATTACTTCTATACTCTTCCTTTCTAATCTATGTATTTCATCAACCATAAGGCAATGAAATGTACAGTAAAGTCTAGGGTTTTTAGAGCAACGTAAGAAAATGCAACATTTATTTATTTAATTTAAAGTATTAAATTTATATGTCGCCCATTTTTTATCCAGAATATTGGTTCTGAAATTCTGGCTTGTGTTGGGATGATACACAGTAACGATGATTTTCATTTTTTTTTAAAAAAGGAGTGGAATAATAGATATTCTACTAACTAAGCATTTTAAGTCCTGAATTTAAACACCATATATATATATACAAATACAAACACATAAGCAAATAGATTTTTGCTTATAGTAGTCTCAATTTGTAAGCAAAATGAAATATAAATAAATACAATATTTGGTTACCTAATTAGTCACTGACATTTGTAATTTACCGTAGGAATTGAAATAACAATGTGTCACCTTTAAAAAAAATAGACCACTGTCATGAATATTTGTTTTGAGGAATATATCTAGGAGCAACAAAAGACTGAAGATCACTAGATAGGTGGGGAGAAAGAGAATATACAAATATGCACATTCTGCAGAGAGAGAAATTCCCTAAAGATGGACTCCAGCAAGACTCCAAAAATTCAGAAGAACAAACCGCTGATCCCAGTGACTAACTTAGAGCAGACCCTGCGATATGGAAATATATACCTTCCATTTTTAAATAAAACAAAATAAAATAAAATGAATGCATGCTTATAATTCTGGAACATAGCCGAAAGAAATGAATGTATTCAATAGACTAAATATGAATATGTATTTGGTATAGTAAGTTACAGTAGCAGATGGTAGAAATGTTAACATTTTGATAGGTATGTTAAAATGCTATTGAAAACGTATTCTTCACACCTGTAATTACATAACAAAACTTTACAAAAGAAGAGGTATCGGAATCTGACTTACAAACTTATCAGGCCAGATAAAATAACAAAAAAGGATAATGAAATATTAGAAATAGCATGACAAATTGTTCCATGTTACTTAATTAAACTCTGAAACTTCTTGAATATTTTATCTACTTGAATGACTAAAAGTTAGACTTTAAGCTAAAGTATCCTTCTTTCATCATAAGTAAAAAAGACTTCTTTTGTAATTTCTTGTGTTAAAATTAATTTGAAAATATTTTTTGTAACTTTGTACAATATATTGCTTAGCAATCCCACACTCCAAACACAAAAGTGAAATCAAATTTCCCAGATCTTTTTTAATATCATAGCTGAAATGACCTTAAATTCCTGGGGGAGATAGAAGAGCAGTCTTGTCTATATTATTAAAGTGAAGACCACCCCATCAACTTAGCTTCTTTCTGTCTTTAAGAAATGGATAGCACATGAAAGCCAGTTGGGTAACTTTCTGTTAGTCAGTCTCTCAGTCTAACCCACTTCATGGGTGGTTGTTGTGGGGAAAACAGGAGCAGTAAGGGATACGAAGTATGATTGCTAGATTTGCTACCTTAAGTTATTTTTTTTTTATTAAATTTATATGCCACCCATCTCACTATCCAAGCAGCTATGTGTGCACACAACACTGTCAAACTATTTACTAAGACTGTATTACTATTATTCTTCTCATCCTTCCTATTACCTGTCTCCTTGCACTTATGACTATAACTTTGTTGCTTGTATCTTTATGATTTATATTGTTTTATTTAGTTTCCTAGTATGATTTGATTACTTATTTAGTATCCTATGGCAATCACTAAGTGTTGTATCTTATTATTCTTGATGAATGTATTTTTTATGTACATTGAGAGCATATGCACCAAAAACAAATTCCTTGAGTGTCCAATCACACTTGGTCAATAAAGAATTCTAATTCTAATTTATGGTACATTTAAAAGTGTTATTTATAAAAAGGAGTTTGTTTGTTTGTTTGTTTGTTTGTTTGTTTGTTTGTTTAATATGACACCCATTTCTATCCAGGTCACTGTAGGTGGCTTATAATACAATTCAAAATATTATTTATAAAAAAAGAGTTATTTATAAAAATAAAAAGTGGGACAAAAAATATCTAAAAGGACCCATTGAACATTGGCTCTGAAGAAAGCAGGAATTGAAATGAAAACTTGCTACACAGCAAGTCAATAGCAGCATTGCCTAACAAGTAAATTGTTAACTTAGACTGCGAAGACTTTTATAAGTATAGAAGTTTTATAATCCACCCTCTGCCATGGGAATTCCCTGGGCAATTTCCTTGGGCCAGTCACTCTCTCTCAACTCAGTTCAGTCCAGCCAATTGCTATTATGGGGAAAGAAACAGAAAGGAAGCTGTACAATGTATGCCACCTTGAGCTCTCGAAGAAAAGACACATGTAAATCTAAAGCATAGTAGTATGCACACATGCATAGTAAATAAAAATACAAGCAAACATACATAAAATTACTTTCAAGTAAGTCAAGACAAATTTATAGTGTATGAATTTTCATATTTTAACAGCAATACATTCATATTATAAATAATTATACATTAAAAATATTTAAGTGTCTATTATTATGAAATATAATTCTGTAGCTGGGTCACGTGGATTTATCACATTCAGATCTACCCATGGTACTCATATTGCAAAAAAAAAGGGAAGATTTATAGTTGATCGTTATTAATATGGAAATAAACACTGGGATATATGCATATTGATATTAGAAATTTTTAAACACTATTCTTGGATACCATTCTATCTCATTATCCCCAGGGTTCCAGGAATTTGAAACTTAAATGAACAAAACGGTAGACTGCATAATTAGTCTCAGAAGCCAGTGTTTTATGCAGTAAAATACTTTTAGGAATCAAAACAAATTCCTGATTTATATCCATGTATTTTTTTCTGGTAACAATATGGATATGGTTTGATATTTCTTTTCCCAGGATTTAAAAAAAAAATCTCTATCTAATCTAGAATCTGCTGCTGGCCTCTTAGTCAAGTACTAACATTCAAGTTTAGTTTATTCAGATCAGCCAAGAAAAAACTAGTTGCTGTCAATTAACTATACAAGTCTAATGCATTAGCCAGTAAATAAAATTGCTTATACACTTCACAGTACCTACATTCTTAGTATGACAGTGATTAATGTGCTGAACTTCAGCCTTAAATAGTCAGTGAGTCTGGGTCAGTCACACTTTCTCAGCTAAACTTGCATCACCTTAATTTTGTGGGATAAAAGAAAAGGCTATTCCTTTTAGGAAATGCAATGTACTTTGCTGAAATCAATGTTGCTTAAATTAGTTTGACAGCAATCTAATTTCAGTAAAATTAGACTAAGAATAAACTGAACATAACCTGTATTAAATATACTCAGTAAGTAATAAATCATTAGGAAATTTTAGGAAGCAAAAATAATTCAGTTTTAACAAGTGAACCAGTAATGTGTCTTTATTTACCCTACTCCACCCAAATCAAGTCTGACACAAGCCAACTTGTATAGCCCAGTTTCAACAAACATTAATCAAATAATGAAAATTATTAATCCACAATATTTTACTATATTCTGTAATTGGTTGCAGGCCAGAACTGTATTTAAAAGTGTTATTGTCTTAGAATAGGATAAATAGTCTATTTTTAGCATTATCCAATTAAATCACTTACAATTTCCCTGCATTTCTTTTAATATACTACCATAATAAATGGCAGTAACTACTAAACAAGTCATGGTAATATAAAAATGGCAACTATTTATGTTTTCAAAGATCCTAAAATTGTGGGCATTTATGAAAGGAACAGAGAGAGAGGGAGGGATAATCAAAGATGTTGGTAAAAATTATTGCATTGGAGCTCGTGTTTTGAAAAACTTTTCCCAAAAGCATTTTAAAAAATGAATTCTATAGAGAGAAAAGCACAAATATGTACAATGGCTCTCACCATACATAAAATACTATTTGGTTGCTGTCATAGGTCACCTCATCTCTTCCCAAGTCACCTGCTTTACTTCATTTGACCAGGGAACATACTACACAGTCATCATTATAAACTATCTCCATTCAAAGGTAAATTTCAATTGGAGAGTCCTCTTTGACAGTAAAAATTTCAACTGTGACACAGTACTTTAAGTACAGCAAAGAGTATTCACTACAGATTTCTGTTTCACAAATAACAGCAATACCACCTGTTCTCAAAGCAACTTCTCCCCAACTGAAATGAAAGAGCAGATGCTACAGAACATGTCAGAGCTTCTAGAGTGTCAGAAGTGCCATCTGTTGGTGATTTATAACATGGGAAGCATTACTTTTCATTCAAAATTCGTATTTCTTGTGCAGAGGGGATTGTAAATAGCAACATGTAAGATGAAATATAATGTCTCTGTAGGCAATAACTTTGCAACCAAAACTTTCATTCCAAAGCAGATTTAGAAGATGTATAGAAGACCCACTGCTCAGCGCCATTGAACTATTAGAACACCCCTGCAAAACCCATCAAGTTTACCTCTAAAACTTTTGTCGAGCCCACTTTAAAATAACAATGTTTCTATTGTTGACAAATAAGCAGTTGTTCTTAATAACAATATTTTTTAGATTTTTTTTTATCCTGCCTTTACTAGCCCAAATTGATTTTCACGTCTAAGGCAGGGCTAGAACTCAGTTTTTGGTTTCTATCTGGTGCTTTAAGCACTAGACCAAATTGTCTCTCTAACTTTTTTGATGGCCCTTTTAATACTTGATACTAAAGTATTAAGCTTTTTTTTTTAAGAGTGATAGTTTCATCTAGTGGTTAAAGTACCAGATAGAAACTTGTTTTCATAATTTACTAATGTTAAAGTATTAATTAATAAATTATGAAACCAAAAAAAATACCAACAGATTGTTGTTACATTATCAAATATATATATTGAGAGAAATCAGCACTGATTCCCCGAAGCGGCTGGTTATATTGTATTTTCAATACCACTCAGATTTACTAAATTTGGAGTGGGTTTGATGATCATTAGTAACATCAATGTTGATTTTGCCTAACTTTGGAATCAGTTCTCAGTCTGGTGAAAATTATGATATTCCAAAAGTATAAAGGTAAATGTTCCCCTTGCACATATGTGCTAGTTGGTTCCCAACTCTATGGGGTAGTGCTCATCTCCGTTTCAAAGCCGAAGAGCCAGCACTTTCCAAAGACGTCTCCTTCATCATGTGGCCGGCATGACTAAAAGGTGAAAGTGCATGGAATGCTGTTACCTTCCCACCAAAAGTGGTCCCTATTTTTCTACTTGCATTTTTACTTGCTGTCGAACTGCTAGGTTGGCAGAAGCTAGGTTGGCAGAAGCTGGGTCAAGTAATGGGAGTATACTATATATATATATACACAAAATATACACAAAATAATACGATATCCAACATGGTCCTGCTGCCTCCTCCATCCCCACTTGCCCCCAGCCATTCCAACTTTGTCCCTGTCCAGTCTCCTTCGTCCCTGCTTGGACCCACGTGGTGCTGGTGCCTCTGCCACTGCCTTCTCCATTCCCTTTGCCCCCAGATGTTCCAACCTTGTCCCAGCAGCCGTAGTGTGCATGCGTCAGGCATGGTGCATGCGCAGTAGCAATTTGGTGTTCAGTGGTGGGGTCGTTACTTCTAGACCCAATTTCAGGGATCCATGACACCCCTAGTACTTATCATAGGAGGACAAAGTTAAAAGTATGTGAGTATGTTTAGGCCTGCTAAGGCCACCAAATATTGATCTCATATTACCTAACTGATCTCTGCTTAGGTCTTTCCATATCAAAGGCCATGGAAAAATCACTTATAATAATAATATACAAAATATATAACATACTGTACACATATACATAATATTTTGTATATTTTGTGAATTAATAATACAAAAAATACAAAAGAAAAACTAAAGTAAATACTTTTACTGTATCTGTATTCCGGACTTTGGTATTTTTTCAGAATATATTGCTATGAATAATAGAATGGAGAAAATGTTCATTATGCACAGCACACTAATTTTATTTGAAGGGACTGCAACTTAACTTTTTATGCTGCACTAAGCAATATACATAGATATAATCATAAATGAGAAGAAAAAGAATATGGTTATGATAATAACAGTAGTTATTATAATGGACTATCAGAGTTCCTGTTTCATTTTTACAAAACAAAAGAGAATGAGAGAATGAATGTCTACAATAAGTGTAAAGCAATTTATATCTAACTGCTCCTGATGTAGGATTATAATCAAGCTGTAGGACTATAATCAAGGCCAGACAAGTCTAAAAGGTATAGATTGGATTGTCAAGGCTAAAGTTTTCAAAGATAACTTTATTATATGTATAGGGCCATTCACATTTGTTTAACATTGGGTTAACAATTCTGCAGTTTTAATCTTCAGTTAATCTATATATATATAAAACAGAGCCTTGGGTTTGTATGTGCTCTATAGAAAAATTCAGTTCTGCACCAAACTGCCC
>JANHGC010002199.1:92147-103461 GCA_027560395.1 Boaedon fuliginosus | reverse complement strand
TTTGAAAGGGTAAAGAGTACTTCTCATTTAACTCCTTTAATAACATATATACATCAGAATAATCAGTACAATTTGACCGGAATTTTTTGAGAATAAGGCAATATTTTTAACTAAAACAATGCTTCAAATTTGAAAGGGTAAAGAGTACTTCTCATTTAACTCCTTTAATAACATATATACATCAGAATAATCAGTACAATTTGACTGGACTTTTTTGAGAGAATATAATGTAGATTAAAATATTTTTATAGTAATAAAAAGACTGTCAATAAAGATCAGATAGAAAAATGAATAGGTTATAAATTACCTGACTCTTTATATTAACTCAACTTTCTTATGCACAATACTATAGAAATACTAGAGCTGCAACAATACAGTCATATACCAGTTTTCATATACTATTTAATATTTCACAATTTGGAACAATAAGAAGAAATAATGGCATAAACATATAGGTTATTACTTCAATTAAAAATAGAAGATCCACAATACAGCTTAAAGGAAGCTTGGGTTACTAATTTTGGTAATCCCCTATAGGAGGTAAATTGGCTGAAATTGTAGAAAGCAGATTGATTCACCTTAGCTTCAGTGCAAGATCTATGGTGAAAGATTATAAATCAAGCTGGAACTTGATTTCCATTATATTGGCATATATGCAGGTAATTCTTGATTTACAAAGACAATTGAGCCCAAATTTCTCTTGCTAAACAAGGTAGTTATTAAGTGAGCTGTGTCCCAACCTTTTTGATATGGTTGTAAAGCAAATGACTACAGTTGTGAAGTGAACTATTTGATTGTTAAGCAAATCTGTCTTCCCCCCCCTTGACTTTATTTTTTCAGAAGCCCTCTTGAAAGATTGCAAATGACAATCCTAGGAATTTGGGATGCAGCAACCATGCTGGTTGCCACCCTAATCCTAACTCAAAGTTTGATCATGTGACTGTGGGGATCCTCAATGGTCTGAAGTATGAGAATTAATCATAAGTTTTTTCAGTGCTGTTGTAAGTTTGAATTATCATTAAATGGTTAGTTACAAGTCAAGGACTATCTGTATCAAAATTATCCTTTCAAATGTTGGATTTGTGGTGGTCGAGTGTTAAAGCTACTGAATGCACTTTTATGTAAAAATTTGGAGAAGATCTGTAACATCAATAAACAAAGAACTGAGCGCTCCCCAGATTTAGGCTTACTGCACTTATTGACCAGGGAAGACAGGCGGGGTATAAATCAAATCAAATAAATAAATAAATAAAATTAGTAAGACCAAACTTCAGCCTTAAAAATAAAAATATAGTATATGATACTGGTGTCAGCTTAAACAGATATAAGAAAGAAGTTGACTAAATGCTTCCAAATCAGTTGGCAGAATGTCTATGGCCCACATGTTACTAAGCCTTAATTAAGTCTATCTACTCCTGCTGACATCAGGCCAATGATACCCACTGACTATAGGTAATCCTACATTCATCTTGATATAGATAAGAAGAATTTGTATACATATGCATATGTGTGAGAAATATATAAGATCTTCTCTTCAGGATTCATGTTAAATGTACATTGTCTGAAGGAAAGGCAATGTTATTAAAGCAGCACAAGGTTATATCCATATTTAATTGGGTGTAATTTCCCATTTTAATTATTATTAAGCATTTCTTACTTTGAATCTAATTCTTGACTATCTCTGAACATACATGCACACAGCTTTTGGACATTCTCCTTTCAATAAACAAGAAATTAATCCTAGCCAATTTATTTATGGCTAGTATAACTATTTGTGTAAAATATATATGGACATTTATTCTCCTTTCCCTCTAGTTTGCATTGTTAATTGTCTTGAAAATCAAATTCTATTGTTGGAAAATCAAAAACTAGTGATGTGGATATTGGAACAGAATGTATGATTTCTCTCCATAAGCTTAGACTGCTTTTCAGTACATATTCAAATTGGGACATGAATTACTGTTTTCATTTTCAGTTATTATAGTTTGTCTGATGCCATAGCAATTGTGGATGTTTGGACTACATGAATTCTGACTGGCTACTTCATTGCTGATGTCTCAGCTTTTGTCTGTGACTGTTGTCTTCTATGTTTTCAATTATCCCATCTGATTCCCATTGTGAAGAAAACATTCAAATCCTTTATCAATTTTGGCTTAAAGCTTGTGCACCTGGCTAAGTGGCTGCTTGCCCTGAATTTCTGACTGAGAACCTCCTTGCTGATTTCCCATCTCAATGCCCTATGACTGTCCGCTTGTCTGATTATACCACAGCTAAAATCATTTTTTCCAGAGATTCATCCTTTCCATTACTGCCAAAATATTCTTAGTCCCTTTGTTCATTTCCGTTTCTTCCATTCTATTGTATTTCTACAAGCTCAATTCAATTATATATAGTTATTTTTTTAAAAAAAAAAGCATACTTGTCTTTATTATTTCAGCAATCTTCTTTCTATTGACACCAAACGTAGCATTGTAGCTAATAAAAGTATATAGACTGAGACTACTAAATCTAGATCCAAAGGGCTACATCTGGAAATAGACAAATGTGGCCAGATTTCTCTAGAATAATCCAACACAATCCAATCCACTTGGAAAAAGACAGGTAAGAAATTCTGCTAAGATCTTCTTGGCTCCTTCTCATAAACACACAAAATACCATGCCTACAGTTGTAAATATTTACTTATGAATATATCTCTTTGAAATCAATTTAATGTAATATATATATTTATATAATATATATATATATTATAGTTCCCTTCAGGTGAAGAGAGGCGGGGTATAAATTTAATAAATAAATAAATTTAATAAATAAATATATTGGTGTGTGTGTGTGTGTGTGTGTGTATTCAGCTAGCAATTCTAATTGTGACTTTTGGAAAATGATTACACAACATATATATATTCTCCTTCAAAAACACACGGGAGAGATTGTGGCAGTAATAAGATAAAGGGCGCATTTACACTTTTGTTATTTTCTTGATTTCCTAGTCCTACTGTTCATTTCTCACATAGATCTGTCTCCAATTATGAATTCATTTTCAATTAGGGTTTCTTTTAATTATTGGTTTTATTATCTGAATTCTAATTTAGTCATAAATTATTTTGTTGAACAAATTAATTCCTTCTGCTGACAATTTATTTATTTATTTAGATTTATACCCCCCTTCTCTCTTCTAGTCAAGGGGAACTCGAAGTGGCTAATGATTCCATTGGATCATAATTAAAAGTAACAATTGAATTAAAACATAAAAGATGATGAAATAAAAACTGTTTTGCATACTCTAAGAATACATATTTTATGTCAAACATTAGTTAATAAAATTCATATTCCAAAATTCCAAAATGTGGGGAAAAAATAGAAGCAGCAGAAGTTATAATGATGAAAAAAAACAAATAGAAATAGCAGAAGTTATAATGATGAAAAAAACAAATAGAAACAGCAGAAGTTATAATGATGAAAAATGTGAGGAGGGAAACTTTGATTTATTTTTTAGATATACTTCTTAATGTAATTTCAGTGAATTTGATTAGGAATCTATTCATTGGATTGCAGATCCAATTCTAAATTGTTATTACAGAGTGAGCCATCAAAAATGATAGCAAGATAGAACCAATTTGAGGATGGAATCTGTAATTCCCACTCAATAAAATGAAAAAAAAAATGCATTGCAATTTTATTTTTACAACACTGCTTATGGGCAACTTTTTCAGAATGTAAGCAACAATTTATAAGGTTATAAAACATTTTCCTGTTCACTTACAAAATGATTAGGTTTGATGTAATGTTTGGTGTGAGGAGTGGCAAACATCAAACATCAGAAATCCTTCACACATAGTTATTTAAAACAATCCAACCCTCCCTTCATTTTAAAAATTAAGATAACAGTGGAAGTAGGGGAGAGGATTCTCCAATTTTTGTTGGAAAGATGCAAAATAACCAACAAAAGAGGAAGACTAATTTACAAGCTGCATCTGGAAAAACTACTCCAGAAACTACTGCAAAGAACAAAAAGTATAGCTCTTGCATAAAATCTATTATTTAAAATAGAATATCTACCAGGGGAAAGTATATTTCAGCCAATATTTTCCATAGTAAATTTCCAACAATGCATATATGGGTTTTATACCATTAGGTAAATTACACTAACCTTTTCTAGATGGAAGCCACAATTCTATTTCCTACATTATCTTCTCTAATAACTTATCCACTGTCTGGTTGTTCTGCTGCCAGAACAAGTTGCTTCTGAACATGTCAGCTTTTTTAAGTAGCCCAAACCACAAAACAGACACCACAAAGACTACCAGAACTCTGTTGTTCTGACAGGAAAACTGAGTCGTGAAAGCCTTAAAAAGTCCCTCCCCCTCTTAACTAAAGAGAATCAAAAGATAACGGTTTCTCTGTCAATTGTGGCTAATTCTAGGGCACAGTGCTGATCTCCGTTTCTTGCCCGAGGGAGCCAGCATTATCCAAAGATTTTCAATAATGATGTGGACAGCATTACTATACACATGGAACACTGTTACTTCCAACTGCAGTGTTACCTATGTCAGGGTTCCAAGTAACCTGCTAACCAAGTAAGACTCCGAGGCAAGCAATTCCTCAAAGTTCCATTTTATTAGAGATATCATATTGGCACATCTGGAAAAAAACCCAATCTGAAAGCTCCTGGGTTTTCCCCACTCAAAGAGAAGTCTAAGTCCCTTCCCCTGCACCCATATGTCCATCACATGATCCAATCAGTCCACTGTCCCAACTGGAGATGTTTCCCAGTCACACCTCTCCAGGTGCAGGCTGAACATCCTTGACCCCCCAGAGAAAAGAATGTTGTTGTGACTATTTCTACCCACTCCATGCAACCCACCCCCCATTCCCAGTTTCCCACAGCATGCCTATGCCCTAACTCTGGCAGCCCTGAAGATCCAAAAAGAAAGAAGTCCTATTAATCTACTTTCATTTGGATGCTTTCAAATTGCTAGTTGGGTCAGGAGGTGTCAAATTTCTCAACTTTCAATTTCCAAATATTGGGGTGCTCAAATGTTCTGACAGGCCTTGGGGATTTTAAAGATATTTTGGTTACTTAAATATAATTTAGAAGTGCTTGGTAAGTAACTACATAAATATCATAACTTTTTAACATTTTTTTTCTTCATTTGGGGCAAGAATGGGAGCTCACCCCATTGCAAAGAACTTGAGTCTCAAATCCATGCTGTCAGCTCTCTAGTTGACAAGTTGGCATCTTTAATGACTAAGCCATCTTGGCCCTATCAAAAAGACTTAAATTGGGATTATTTTAAATTTTGTATTAAACCCCTCTTGTTAGGGAATGGTGCAGCAAGTGTCCAAATGGAGTCAAATGCTGACACGAAATAGTTTTATATAAATAAATATAATAAATATATTTTACAACTACAGGAGTTGGGCAGCCTTTAAATTTAATAAATAAATAAAGTATACAGCAAACTAGATAGTCAGGCAAACAGGAGCACCATATGGTAAATCACAGAGCACACAGGGCACACAGAAGAAAAAAGCAAGGTTAAAAACCAGAGAAACTCCCCCTCCACATCCATATCAACCAATTAGAGCACAGATTGCCTCCAGCAGGAACCAGCACTCTGATATCAATCAACCACAACTGTGGTTCGACTCACTGCACAATCCCATTGCTCCAGCTACTAAATTTAAATATTTAACAGCTCTTCTTTCCCAGAACTAAGTTGATGTTTCTTTGTTTGTTAATCTTTAGTGGTGGTCTGATTCCAATGACTTGGGATGGTTACAATATTTTTAACAAAGAAAAGAAAAACAACACATGAATAGACATTAAAAAAAAGTGGGAGTGGGAGGATAATACCAAAAACAAACCATGTCATTTAGTTAACACCCTGCATTCCTTTTCAATGTTACCTCTAAATGCTTCTATACAAGAAGGCAAAAATTGTGATGTTGCCCTCTATTAATCAGCCCTCACTGTCAAAGTGACCTCAGGGCACGTTTTATGCTTCACTTCCACAGTACAATTTTCCATGTTATGCTCAAGTGCTCATGTTTTGATTTGGATAGCATACTTCAATTTCTTGCAAGGTAACTCTAGAAGTGCACTGACACAGAGGCGCTGTCTCTGATTGAGTCAGTGCTTACCATAGGCTCTGATATGCTTTAAAACTACTTTTATTGTAAAGGTTGCAATAGCAAAAAAAATCTTTGTTCAAAAGTTGGAAGAGCAACTTTTTAAAAAAACAACAAAACCCCCCTACTTTCTCTGAGACAACTGCAATTCCCTTTATGTAGAAGTACCCTTGATGATCTCTTGCAAACTGCACCTGGCATGAAAAGTTATACTTTAGAAAGGGAGATGGGTGGCATTTAAATTTAATAATATAAATTGGGTTTGATTTTATGACTTTTTATTGTGTTTACTGAAAGGCATCTAAAACACATTAGTAGAGGTAGCATAGAGATATTTGCAAATAAATCATTAGCAAACAAATTAAAAGCAACTTGTACTATAGGATATTGATTTCAAAATGAAGACTTCATACTCTCATAGAACATACAATAACAAGGGACTTTGGAGGTCTTCTAGTCAACACCCTGCTTGAGCAGGAGACCCTATACTATTTCAGACAAGTGGCTGAACAGTGTCTTCTTAAAAGCCTCCAGTGATGCGGTACCTACAACTTCTGAAGGGAAGGTATTCCATTAATTAATTGTTTTAAGGGAATTTCTCCTTAGTTCTAAGTTGCTTTTCTCCTTAGTTTCCATTCATTGTTTCTTGTCCTGCCTTCTGGTGATCTCTCAAATGAATTTCAATAATATCAAAATGGACCAGGCATTTAAATAACTGGCTAAGAAACAGGAGAATTCATGCATGGTTATGTGAAAGGAGCAAGAGGAGACAATTGATGAAACATGTGGCAATATTATCATGCAAATTTATTATTATTTTATTAATTACATTTTTATGCCGCCCAACTCCCAAAAGACTCTGGGCGGCTTACAACAGAGATAGCAATATCACTCAAATTTTATAAACCGCTTATCAGAGCTTTATAACAATCCCCAAGCAGATACAGACTCAGCATATTGTCCCCAAACAATCTGGGTCCTCATTTTACGGACCTTTCGAAGGATGGACAGCTGAGTCAACCTTGAGCCTGGTGAGATTCGATCTGACAACCTGCTGAACAAGTCAGCAGAGATAGGCTGCAGTGCTGCATTTAACCACTGCGCCACCGAGGTTTGTCAGTTTAACCAGCCTAAAGGCCTGACGCCGTTGCAATTTTAATCTCTTCGAAAGGACATCATGATCAACCAAAGTCTACTAAGAGAGGCAAGAGAACAATAGCCCTGCATTCCTTGGCAGAAGATACAACTTGGGCAATCATTTGACGCCAAATGGGGGTAGATTCAAAAGAGCAGATGCATTATGCAAGATTACCTGTCCCTCTACCTCGCTATGCTACGTTTTTCAAGAAAAAAGCGACTCTTTTGACATTAAATTATTTAGATTAAGGATTTTTACAACAGCATATTCCCTATGAGATTTCTGAGAACAACAGAAAACGCCCTTTCTTTGAAAAATGTGCTAGCTTTTACTAAGAGCTAAAGAAGCTTCTTCTTATCTATATATATAAAACAGAGCCTTGGGTTTGTATGTGCTCTATACAAAAATTCAGTTCTGTACCAAACTGCCCCAAATTTCACACAACCCTTTGTTACGGTTGCGAAAAAAGCACTGGGGGGGGGGGTGTCCCAAAATTCTTCTCCCCCTATTTTGGCTAAAAAAAGGGGCCAAAGGGGACCCCCCCAAAACCGGACAAAACCGGAGCAAAAAACACGACTGTGCATGCTTACCAGTTCTGCTGCGTGCGCATCCTGCCATTGTATTGCCTTTCCTGAGCGGGACCTGCAGAGTGCCTATGGCCCTGTCCTCCCTGCTTCCCCTCAGGTTTCTGGACCTTTGCCTGCAGGTGGCCTTGCCTGGAGCTGTGGCCTCAGGGGAAGGAGGTGGCCTTGCTGCGGCCTGGCCGGTGGCGCTCCCGGGGGCTCTTTCTGGCAGCCTCCGCCCTGGAACGTGGCCTGTTTGCACAGAAAAAAATGGTCCTGACCAGCCAACGAGGACCGGAGTTCTGTTTCTTCTCTGGAATTCCCTGCGTGCCTTTCCTCATGCAGTTTCTGGAGGATGTAGGAAGCACCCTGGTGCGGTAGTGAGGGTGGGCGGGGCGGCCTGGTGAGCTGTCTTGACAACTCCATGCCTTTCCTCAGGCGGGCCCTGCAGGGCAGAGGGAACACCTTGGTGTGCTGCTAAAGCCTACCCGGCTTGAGGAGGACGAGGCGGGCAGCTGGAGTAGCTGCGGACGGCTCTGCCTACACCTGCAGGAGCACCATGATGGCAGTCTCCCCTCCGCAGACGCCACTCAGATACAGCCGCAGGACAGGAGAAGGAGGACAGAATCCCTGGCCTTCCCTCACCCGTCCCCTCACTCCCGTACCCGGCTCTGCCCCCCGCGCACATCCTTTCTTCACTGGGGAAATATGAAAGAGGAGCCCCCCTGCAGAAAGGGGAAGGCTTTCCCATGGTAGGAACTATTCTTTTTCATTCCACTTTTCCTCAAATTGTATAAAACGGTTCAGATGAGTGGACTTCAACTACCAAGATTCCTCAACCAACATGGCGGCCTCCGAAGGATTCTGGGAGTTGAAGTCCACAGCTCTACATGTTCTCCAGTTTCAGAAAACTTCCTTAAAATCAGGGCTCTCCAACCTTGGCAACATTCACTCTTCTGGACTTCAACTCCCTCAATTCCTCATGCACATTTGCTGGCTGAAGAATTCTGGGACTTGAACTCCACAAGTCTTACATTGCCCAACATTACAGATCCCTGCTTTACACCTTTTCTCCCTCACCCCTATGTCCCATTTAAAAAAAAAACCTATAACATACAGGGACAGAAACATACAAGGGAAACAGAGACAGACAAACAGAGAGAGGGACACCAAGATGACAGATACACAGAGATACCTGAGAAACACAGAAAGACAGAAAGACAGAGATGAGAGAGACAAAACAAGAAAAAAAAAACCGAGCAAGGCCGGGTAAGCAGCTAGTACAATATATGGTTTCATATAACTTTATAGCAACAACTGAGGCTCTTTTGGAGGACAGGGCTTCAGGTTAATGAAATTCACAAATAATGTTTATGAGAGTCATATTTAAACTGGAAAAAAATACCATGCAAAAAAAAATTTCTTGTTGAAGACTGGAATGCACAAAATAAACAAGTTGGATATTCTTAGAAGACTTGTTAGCAGCAGGTATGGTTTCAAAAGATAACAAATACTGAATGTAAGAAAAGCAAATTTGTACCCAAGTCTTTTTTTTTTTTTTTGTAAATATTGGGTGAAAAAGTAAAAATGCTTGTCAAAGTCTCATAAAAGCTCTGTTATATTCTATGGTGCCCAAGAGAGGTCTCTGCTATTTCAATAACCTGTATAAACTCCCTTCTGCTTCTTGTGGATATTTTTTCATTGGGCCCACCTTTTCTTCTTCTTTTTTTCAGCTATTTGGGGGGCACTGTTGTTTTTCTAGAAAGGAGAGATTTGTATTTGAAAAGGAGAATACAAATAAATGAAAAGCTAAGGAACATGCTCTATATTTTCAAATGGGAAGAGGAGAAAATTCAAAGTTTGCTGAACTGTACATACTTTGCTCCCTTCCCTCCCCCCAGAGAGAGAAAGAGAGAGAGAGAAAGGAAAAAACCCATTCAGATCAGTTTCTCCATGGAACAAATCTGTCTGCTAATTAACAAATGTTGTTTTGGTCACAGTCAAGATATGTGTGGCATAAAGAATTACTGATTGAACTTATCAGCAAAATAAGGCAAAGTAGAGAAAATGCCTTCCCTTCAAAATATGCAATCTTTGGGATAATCTCATTTTCCAACATATGGATTCTGTTAGCTTTTCAGTTCCTGGGTCAAATGAGAACTTGAAGTTGAAATACTTCTTCACACACCTTCATTGCTGGTCCTTCCATTTCCCACCATAGTTGTTTTATAGTTTCATACAAATGTACTCACACTCATATGGTACAGTGGATCTGCCCCAAGCCCCTTCAGAACCTGGCACAATGATTCCATGCCATCAGCTGCAGTTATTAATCCTACGTGTGTTTTGCTGCCAGGAAAAGCTTTGGGTTATCCAAAGGTAGCTCCGTGAGTTTTCTTTCTATTTGCAAGTATATTCTCAGGAAGACAGACATTTCATTTTTTTTAATAAAGTTTTTTATTAATTTTATTTTTTTCAAAACATTAAAACTCATGTCATTATCCATTCAGTGCATTCTGAGTTACCCTCATCTTTCTTTGTTTTTTCAGTCAGTTCCCTTCTGTACACCTATTACATCTTATTTCTTATAAAAAGGAAAAGAAAAAACCATTTACATAAAGAGAACTAAAGACTGCAAATAATTCATATAGCCACACTTTTTAAGCAAGTTTAACAACAATATTTCATCTGATATACCCCTACAATACTCAATTTATCTATAATTAATCCCTGCTAGGTTTGTTAGTTTATCTTCATTTATCTTCCCCTTTAACGTTTAAATGTATTTGTCTATAGTATTTGATTTGTATTGTTAATATAAAAATCTCTCTCTTTAAAAACATTCTTTGTTATTAACTCTATTTATCTCTTCTTTGTATAATGTTTCAACATCCTTTACATTTAAAATATTAATATAATCCATTAGTTTAGGAAAAAAACATATTCTTGCTATAGCATAGACATTCTCTATTTTATATATAACAAAAGGAAAAAAGAACAAAGACAAAATTTCTTAGTACGTATTACCAATTAATATCAGTTGTAAGTCCTTCTTAGCCTTCATCTCTCCTTTTCATTTTCTGGAAGTCCATTCCTCCTCTGCTCCCTTCTTGTCTGTTGGTTTCTCCCCTGCTTCCATCTTTCCTATTTTCTTTGTTGTCATTGTCCTTCTTCGTTGTCCATTTCTTTGTTCCTTTGCTGCCCGCCTTCCTCTTTCTTTGTCCAGGTTGGTAATCTTTTAGTCCTTTCGCCGGTGCTGTCATCTCAGATGGTCTTGCTTCTTTGTTCTTTTGTAGAAGATATTTTCGTATGTCTCCTGTTATTTTCCACTTAGTCACCGCCATTTTCTCCTCTGCACAGTTCTCTTCTTTCTGCTCATCCTCTATCTCCACATCTGCCCTTCCCTGATGACACCTCCCGCCTACCAGCCATCTGGAAACCTGCGCTCACAGACAGACAAATCCAGACTAAGAAAACCAACAA
>JANHGC010002197.1:176489-189729 GCA_027560395.1 Boaedon fuliginosus | reverse complement strand
GCAACGTATGCAAATCGGCATTATGAAGAGGAGGGGGATAAAGAGAACCCGAGCCAGGCCGGGTCATCAGCTAGTATGTAATAATTCCTCCAACTATTGTAATGGCTTCCCTTTTGTAAAAGTCTTTCCCGAGCCCTTCAAAATGACTAAGATTATTTTAAATCCGTGAGGGAATAGGGAGAGTGGGCTGTTGCCTGACATTTCAGCCCAATGGTTTTACCTTAATCCTGAATACACCCTTCTTTGTGACTCAGAATTTCCCCCTCCATTTTGATTCTTTGGAATTCAACTATATTACCGGTACTTTAAACTGACTTTCTCTCCCCCCCATACCTCTTTTTTTAGACTTTGGTGTTCCTCTTCCCGCATTCCACCCGAAGCTGAGACCAGAAGTGGAGAACTCTCTCTTCTCCCCGCTGTGAAGTTTCCACTGGGCTGATTAAGCTGACTTTATTATTTCCCCCCTGAAAAACTGCATCCGCGTGGAGATTTTTTTTTTTAATGTGTGCACCCCCCCAAAAGGAGGCATCTGGGGACAACCGTGTGTCAAATTTAGGCCAGAATTCATCTGCATTCTAGCTTGTCCAGAATGAGCAAGAGCACAGGTGCATTTGGCCTATGCCTGTTTGTTTCTAGTTATTCACTTTGGCAGAAAAAACCAAACATCTTTAGCCCCCAGTCTATGTTTTGTTGAGCTGAATCTAGTCCCTGGCTTATTCTTCAAAATAACAAGCTACTGATACAAGCCAATGTCCCGTTCTTGGCTTAAATCAGGTCTGTCAGTTGAAGAATGTCAGGGATTCTGACTAATACAGCTCACTTTTCCATTCTTTATAAACCAGGTTTGAAAGACTTTTGTCTTCCCTGTGCTCAGTTCCCCTCCCACCTACTTCCCCCCAATGCCTCCTTTCAATTCAAACATATGTGTTGGCAATTGAGTACCATTTAAAAGGAAAGGGAGTGGAAATTGATTGATTACCACTTGAAAGGGAGTCGATTGGTTTAATCAACTTTCCTTGCATTTCCTTACTTTTTTTTTTCTATTTAAAATCTACCTTTCTCCTGCTTTTAAGGTTAAAAAAAAATCTTTGTACAGTCATAACTAGTTATGCTCAGGTTTGTTAAGTGGGCTACTGCTGCTTTTGAAAAAAAACAAATAAATTGTAATTGTACAGAAAGGCATGTCTTATGTCTGTAGTGTTTAAGAGAGAAAGTTTCATTTGTAGAAGGAAGGCAGGAAAACGTCTGCATTTCTTTATCCTTCTGCTCCTACTCATTTATTATGGAATCCCAAGAATGGGTAACAGGCCACACCAGCTGACTCTTCGTTTATGGGTCGCTGTATAGAAAAAGGAATGGAGATTTTCAATGCTGCTCCCCCTGAGCTTCCCCAAAGGGCCTATCAGAAGAGCATGTTTGATTTTACACAGTCTAGCTTAAACTCCAACAGATCAAACTAATCTCAGCAGTAACAGTGACAGATCTGCTCCCATCCTGCCTACTATAGCATACCAAAATAAGGAGGAAGGCCCTTGGTGTTGTGCTGCCGAGAATAACTCCCAATGCCGCCTTTTCCCAAAAAAAAGTGCAGTTTTAATATAAACATTGATACATTTTTTGGTCTCCATTAAACGGTTACTACACAAATTTAAAAAGTTCTTGTAAACCAATTGGAAGTTGTCATCATCCGAGACAGAGAGAGACTTAAAGCAGAAACAAGAGTTATTGAGGGCTTTGACTCTCCATTTGGTCCTGTTAAGAGCCTGTTGCAAGCAGACGGGAAGAAGGCAGGCTTGAGTGGACTGCTGGGCAGAGAAAGGAACCTCAAGCCTCATCTTGGAAAGTGGAGATTGGTTCAGAGCTGTAACGACTGATCAATATTCGATCAGATCAGAGAAGCACCAGTTGTTTCTCGGATTCAATACCGGCCAAAAGCCCTGGTGCAAATCATGACCGTTCTGTTTGGATGAGCAGCAGAACTTAAATACTGGACTTGGACCAGGTTCGGACTAGGGCAGGATTACCTAACAGCTCCCGAAACAGGACTGCTACTTGCCCCATTTTTGACCTTCACAGCGCCTGCCTCTCTTTACTTTGGAGGTGACTGTTCTTGGCACATTCCCATGAGCAGTTCATCCTTGAAAGAGGCAGTTCTCGGAGCAGGGAGGGAGCAGGTCTGTTAGGCTCTCAGTCCTGGAAGACAGCTTGGGCTTGGCTATGTGCATCCCCTGGACTTGGATGGAGAGGGCTTCCCTTGAGCAGAAGCAAAGAGGATGGTCCACATGTGGTAGATAGGCAAGGAGGAGCTGGACCGACCTTGGCTGAAAACGGCAGTGTCTTCGATGACCCAGGCTCTTCTTTGGCGGAGGGGCTGATGCACTGAGCAGCAGGCTCTTTGCTTCCTTTAAAGAGAAGGAGAGAGCTTGGGTAAGAAACCTGTTGCAAAGAGAGTTTTTTTTGCTATTGCAGTTGAAAGTGGTAGAAAAGACCGGTGCTGGGATAACCACAGAGGGAATGTTTGGGGTGGGGGGGGAAACTGCGCTATACCTTAATACTGACCTTCAGGGTCACGGCACCCCACACGCTCCTCCAACAAGCTTTCTGTGCTAACCGACATCTCGGAATCGACATTCTCCTCATCAGAACAACGCTGGTCCAATTCGGGGAGCCGGTATGTTATGTCTTCCCTAAAGAAGCAAGAAAGAAAGACAAGGTACAACGGAGGGCTGGAACAATGTCAAGAGGCAGGGATAATATGTTTTCTGCCTCTCCTCCTTTCAAAGCCGTTGATCCATCAAGTCCAGTGTTGCTGTTGGAACCAGGGAAGGGTGATCATTATTGGGGTGGAATAAAGTCTATTGGTGGGCTTCGTTTGCTACTTGAAGGAGGAGGGCAGCTCAGGGCAATCGGAGAGGCTTTTTCACACAAGCCTACAATAGATTTGAAAATCCTAACAATTCTCTCACCCTTTGCAAGACACGCTCCATTTTTTAAATACTTTGCAAGAACCAATTCTGCTGGAAAACCTAAAGCACAGCCCTTCTCGATATTCTCAGAGCTGGCAGATGGAATTCAGAGATGGTAGCTTCTGTCTTGCAGAGGGCAGGCCCTTAAAACCATCACTCACTTCTCTTCCTTTATTGACTGTATCCGTTCCATCAACAGCTCCTTCTCCCTGTTGTCTGTTTCCTCCTCTTCGGGCAAAAGTCCAAGTTTAGGTGAGGGACTGCACGCTCCTACGGTCTGGGGGCTCTTGCTCTGCAGGATAGAAGAGAGAGCTACATCACCCCCTTGGCTAAGGATACAGCAAATCATCAACCCTGGGTAGACAGGAGCCATGAAATCCCACGAGTTAATTCTCTTGTGATCGTGAAGCAGCCTCTGCTCTGGCTGGACAATGTCGCTTTCCAGGCTTGAAAATATAATTTAACAAGCCAGGAAAATAATGACGAAGTGGGGTAGTTCTGAATACAGGAAGCCTAAGCTTGGGATACCCGCTGATAGTTGTTTTAGAGCAAGCTGTCCTTAGTACTGAATCCAACTTGCAGGGCTACGATGAATATAAAACAAGAAGAATCGACATTGATTCTTCCCAATGCAGAAAAGCAGGTACTGTTTCACAAACTCCTTCCTCCCAAGGATATAAATGGGAAGCCTAAAATTTAAATTTACTGTGCCTTGGGATATTATAAAAAAAGTGTTAAGGCTGCTCCAGAGCACATGCATAGAAATGTCTTCCTTTGACAAGAGCCAACCACCAGATACACACACACGCACACGCACACAAACCTGGGTTAGTGTAAACAAATTCAAAGGGTTAAGCATCCAAGGGCAAAGTTGGATGCAGAGGTATCTTTATTTTTCTATGAAGCATTGGTTAATATCTCTTGCAATCCACTATCCGATCCCCATAGTTAATTGGGAAAACAGGAAAAATGTGCACAGGTGTAAAACATGCAGAGTTTTAAAGTGAGGGGTTTTGAAGCATTCAGCGTGTGAAGGTGCTACGAACAGCCTTCCCTGATCTTCAGCTGATGCTGGGAGAGGCAGAGTGAGGAAGGGAGCAACGTTCCATGCACTTCAGTGCTTTCACCTACCCGGGCTCCCTCGCGGGGAGAGGAAAAGGCAAGTTTTACTGGCCACAGCTAGAGAAAAGGGAGACATGAAGGGCACATTCATAGGAGGCCAAAACATTTTCTCCGACTCCGTGGATAAAAATCAAAAGTCTTAGAAGATTATAAGAATATACAGTACCATATCAAAGTTAAAAACCTTAAAAATGCTGCACACATCATTAAACGCTAATACGTTTGCAAGGTTCTAAAACTAATAGGATATTAAACTTACCTATAAAAGAGGTGGGGTGCGGATGGGAGTTTGTATGTACTCTATAGAAACTTTCAGTTTACACCAATTTACCTCAAACTTGGCAGATAGGTAGAAAAGCGTAATAAGATCAGCACTGTCGTCTCCAGAGGGTAGCTGCCCCTTTTGACCCCTTTTTTGGGGGGCAAAGAGGACACTTAATGAACAAGCAGCAACTCTCTACTGAGCATGTGCAGAATTGCTTCTCTCTATTGAGCACATGTGTTTCAAACTGACTGAGGCACCATATTCAAACCTCTGAGGCGCCATGTTTTATACATATAAATTCCAGATTTGCCCCAGCGGCGATGGGCCCCAGACACATGGAGCAGCCCACCTGACCAAGTAAGGTCGCCTACGATGTTGGAGGGGGCATGGGGGCTTAAGAAGGCCTGCAAACAGCTGTGGCCCAGTGCCCCTGTCAGGCCCTGGCTGCCTTTCCTCAGAGCTGGCCAGCCCTTGGCCCAGAGCCCGGTCTGCCCTCAGCCCAGAGATGGCCTTGCCGGAGCAGAGATGTGCGCCAAGGGCTTCAGAAGGCCCACAAATGATGTGGGAGGGGGCACCAGGGGCTTCAGAAGCCCTGCAAATGCTGTGGCACAAATATACTTCTTTAAAAAAAAAAACCGAGCAAGGCCGGGTAATCAGCTAGTTGGATATAAAATCTTTTCAATGCAATAAAAAGGCTTCATAGAATTAGCATGTAAAAATTGGAAGATAGACAGTAAATCATCTAGTCTACTTTCTGTTTAGCATGGGAATACATTACTACATATAGTTCTTGATTTATGACTATAATGGAGTCCAGAATTTTGGTCATGTCATTGAGACATCATATGACAAGATGCAATTTTATAACCAGTTTTATAATGATCATAAAGTGAGTCGCCATGGATGTAAAGTGAATCACAAGGTTGTTAAGTGAATCCATTCATCCTAATGGATTTACAAAAACATTGTAAATTGTAGTCATAAGATCATGGGACACTGCAACCCATAAATGCAAACTGGTTGCCAAGCCTCCAAAATGGGATTATATCACTGAGAAGTGGGCAGTACTCGTAACTTCAAGTATGGGTTGTACGTAGCATTTTTAAGTCCATTTCAACTTCAAACAGTCATTAAGCAGCCAGTCATAAGTCGAGGACTACCTGCATTTTCAGCAGATAGCCATCCAACCTCTGTTTAAAAGGGAGTCTTTTACTTCACAAAATGGTCTGTTCTATTCTTGTACAATTCTTACCAATAGGATTTTTTTTTTCTTGATGTCACACCACAACCTGGTTGTGGTTAAATGCAGCACTGCAGCCTATCTCTGCTGACTTGTTCAGCAGGTTGTCAGATCGAACCTCACCACGCTCAAAGTTGACTCAGCCTTCGATCCTTCTAAAGGTCGATAAAATGAGGACTCAGATTGTCTCGGGGCAATATGCTGACTCTGTAACTGCTTGGAAAGTGTTGTAAAGCTCTGATAAGCAGTATATAACAGCTGAGTGCTATTGCTATCTCTGTTGTAAACCACCCAGAGACCTACAGGAATTGGGTGGCATAAAAATGTAACAAATGAAATGAATAAAATAAATAAATAGAACCTGTTTCCTTGTAATGTAAATCTATATTTTCTTGTCCTGACTTCTGGAAGTTCTTAACTGTTCTGCTTCATCTTCTTCATGGCAGAACTTCAAATACTGGAAGACAGCTATTAATCTTCCTTCACTAAACCTCTGAAGAATTATCTGCTTTATAAGCACCAAGCAAAGTTAAGAGAGTTCAGTATGGATGTTCTCGACTAGTTTTTCAAAAACTCTTAAAAACAATGTATTTGGGGAACAATGGTAAACACTACATAGCCAACTATTTCTGGAAGCTATTGTTATCCTAACAAGATACAAAATGTAGTGTATTGCTTTTGCTGCTAATTTCCACACTGCTGTCATTATTCAGTTACTCATGTTTGCTACCTACTTTCTCTTATAGTTTTCAATTTAAATAATATATCAGCAAGAACTTTCTAGTATGATAAATGTGAGCAGTTATGGAGCAATTTTCTTTACTAATTGGTAGTTACATTAGAAAATAACATTTCAATCATATCTTTCTGTGCTATTTATGCCATCTTTATACTGGATCTTCTTTATTTACTGTCTTTGTTCTGTTTTTAGAAAATAAACATAGACCAACTGAAGCATGAACATGGATTATGTTTAAGATATATAAGAAGATGTGACGGCTTTTCATGGTTCAAGTATTATACAGATCATTGTTTCAAGTTTTCAAAAAATATATATCCAGTTTTCTCAAGCTTACAAAATTTCAGCAAAACTAATTTTGGCAACAGCCGTAATAATAGGTCAAAAATTGTGTTCAGTTTGAATATATATATTATTTTTTTGTAAATGTCTGCACTGAAGATTACTTTTGGTTTGCCTTTATGTAAATTTTTTACGTAGCTATTTTTATACACTGTAAGGCTTTGTTCTGGGAGTTGCTGGTAATCTGATGTATAGTATTTTTATTTTCATCATTTTTTGCACCCTTTAAAGAGGTACATTTCTAATTCTGACTGCTATCAGTAAATCTCCTACTTTGCACAGTGAGTATTTAATTTATGAAATTGCCTTATGGAAAAAGGAAACAGTTTTTCTGTTTTTCAAAAATCACTGTAAGAAAAAATATTTAAAAAAAATCTGTAAGGGAAAAATAGAAAAAAAATCAAACTAACCACTTTATAATATAATAAAAATCTGCTAAACTATTAATAACATGTACATAATTGTCAACGGGTAATCAGGTATTATTCAAGATTCATGTTATTGTGTATACCAATGTCTATTATGAAGTCTTTTTTAGACAGGAAAATCTTTTTATTGATAGCATTCTGAAAAACAATTGTTTTTTCAATTATATGATATATAGTATGAATGACTGGAATTAAGAATTAGTTCAGATTTTTTTTTTATCCACTGCCTTAAAATTACCTTTTTTTTTCAATTTCAAAAAGGAAAAAAAATAATTGGAGAATTTTTCTTTCTTTTTTTAAGTAGTCATACTTAAGCTGCATTTTTCCACAAAATAGAATATATATATTTTTGTGTGTATGTGTGTGTTTTTGTTAACACTACAGATATTGCACCTTGAGATGATTTTAGTGTTTTTAACTGGTACATAATTTATCAAAACTACAGAAATTGTAACAATAAAATGAAATCTATGTATCTTTAGTTACACCCAAGACTGTAACTTTGTAGACCTGTTTTATGCTTGAGAATTTTTTTTAGAAAGTTAGCATAAAAAGAAACATTTGGATAGATCAGGACAAATAGTGTTTAGAAATGTTTCCTCTTTTAGCAGAAGACTAGTATTTGGAAGGACATAATAACTTTTTTTTATCAGCAGGAAGATAGAATTAGAATAAGCATATGGTTATGAATCTGGGAAAAGGATGAGTCTCTAGCTTATTGGAAAGTTGCTTAGAAAAGAAATGGAGGTGGAAATTAGGAAATGCATTTTGCCACATAGGAGAGAGAAAAACTGTTGTGAATTTGTAAAATGTTAAATGTTTGGGCAGTAGTGACTAATATCTTAAATAAAACCTTTCTATAATGTACTGGCATGGATTAAACACATGAAATGTTCTAGAAAATCAATAGTGTATACAAATATTATAGAAGAATCCTGTAAAAAGTCCTCTCTGCACTGGTTAAAGCTTTATTTGGCAATGTAACAACAACAAATCTTGATAAATGTTAAACCAAAGTTAAAAGGGGATAAAACCAAAGTCTTGTGTTCTACATGGCTAAGCCATTTATGAAATCTATGTAAATACTGTGATTTTTTTCTTTTTCTCCTTTTCTTTTTTTAGAATTTGTTTACAATGATTCTAAAATTTTTAAGCACCTGTTTTCCAAAATAAAATGTGAACACATGCAAAAAAGATTATATATAATTTGTTCTGATGTGAAGTAATCACTACTTATAAGAGAAAATTCAACTATTATGAAGATAGGAACGGGGACAAAAGGTTTAAGGTGCTATATCTTGGCCTTGGATAATATAAAATATAAAAATAAATACAAAAAGTGTTTCCATTTAGTAAGGGGATCTCTTTGCTCTATTAATAAAAAATAAAATTATTCATACAACTGCTTGACCCATGCTTGTAATGAAACTGAAAGAGAAAAAAGTGGAAGTGCTTAAATTCTGCATCCAGTGTCACCATGAGAAAGGACAAAAACACTCACATTTCTAAATTCTCTTACCAGTGTTATTTGAGGTGGTTGCCTGCTCTACTGTTCAGAATTACTGCTCTACTGTTCAGAATTCAGAATTTGTTACAGAAATCTACAGTACAAATTAATTGTTGCCATTAATGCCTGAAAGACAATAAAAGTGAAGTATGTTTTCCCATTCCCGTGTGATATTTCAGTTGAAAGATACTATTTGTGTATAAAATAAATTTTCTGATATTATGGTGGCATGAATCTTCAGCTTTTTTCAGGTAATTTTGATGTGTGCCAAATGAAACACCTTCAAGCATTTTATTTATCTTAATTTAAATATACCTGTTTCTTATATAATTTATGAAAGTTAAAATATTTAAAGGCAGAATTTAACAGTTAATTGTGAGGTACTTGTTTTGTTCATTTTATTTTATTTTTATTCTGCTCTTTCATTATTAAGCCTGGAGAACTTCACCTGAGTTCCAAGTTTTATTTTTATTATTTATTCAAAATTGTATTTTCCAATATATTAAGATAAAATTAACTTTCAGGACTATGAACATGGCTCAACCATTTGTGCATGCTTATTATTTCAATGTTAACAAGGAAACAACATATTTTATTGAAATTGATTGTTAATTTAATATTTCAGTGACAGAAAAAGTGATTCATTTTAGACCATTCTTTAAATTCAAAGTCCAGTAAAATTACTTCCATGTGAGTTGCATCTTTGGCCAATAATCATTACAAATAAAAATAGCAGGATAGGAATTCCAAATTTAAGCCAGAACTTTGTTTCAATTTACATTCAACATTCTACTATTCTAATTCCCCTCTAGTCTTGTCATTTTCTTTCTTTTTCCCATTAAATTGGCAAGAAATATCAATCATTTTACAGGAGTACATTCATTATTTTCAAAACTGAATAAGGAGGTTTGGCAAAACATAATTCCCCTGAAAGAGAAAATGTTGATTATTCTTCATCTAGAAAAGCTTAAATCTATTTAAGTACTTCACAAAAACAAGTCTTGTAACTTTCCATTTTAAATTTTAAAAGAACATTCTTCTTATTTGCTCATAGTTTTTTAAACATTTGTGTGGCAGTGTTTGCAAGACAGGCAAGAATAAAAACTTTACTAATGCAAGCAGTGGAAAATAAATAACCTTTACTAACCAAGCTACTGATTAAATTACAATTATACTGATGTGATTTTAGACTATTCAGTACTATTCACTTTTCTCTGTCTACGGGATTTTAATATACTACCTTTTCCATTTGGAAAGTGCAAACAAGGGAGAGGATATCAAAGAGAAGGATATCCTCTCTTACATTTTTCTAGAAATAAAATGAATAAATCCCGTCACTGGAGTGACCCACCAGTCATAAATCTTGCCCTTAAATCTGATTGATTTTACCAGTATATTGTGGGAGATTATGTTTTACTGGATTGGTTCCAGACCAATTAGGAAAAAAACAAACTGACAAGAAATATTGTTTTGAAAATCTGGCAGAATGATAGCTGTCATAGCTGCTAAGAGGTCTTAATAAATTAAATATGCACATCTAAACATATAGAAACTAGACAGTGGATTAAATTATTCTAAACATAGGAACATTTGTGCTGATAGATATTAGTCTCATGACTAATTTTTCCATAGGCCATGGATAATAAGATAAGGTAAGTGGAAAAAAGAGACAGAGGAGTTAAGGACCAAACCTTAAGAACAAATGCATATACTGTAAAACTAGAATTGATAATGCAGCAACAAACAGAATATGCTGTCATTGCAAAGAGCTGAATAAATAGTGAAACACCTAGTTAGCTGCTACAAGAAGATTGCACAGACTAACCACAAAACTGGTATAACAAATTAGCCAAAATTGTGAGCTGGAATATCTGCAAGAAATACTATTTGCTTGCAAGCAAGAACTGATGGGACCATCAAAGAGACAATGTAATAGAAAATCAAGTCGCTAAAGTGCTCTAGAACCTTAGAATTCAAACAGAAAAGTATCTACTAAATAATACCCCAGATATAATAACTAAAAAAAGACAACCTGGAATTTGCAGAATAGAAAAGAACAGAAAAAAATAACATGCAAAGATTTGCAAATAGAAGTAGAATTTCTGTGGCAAAAGAAAACAAAGATACTACCAATAGTAATTGGCACCTTGGCTACAATCCCAAAACATTTATAGCACCATTTGAATACCTCTGAAATTGACAATAACATCTGCCTATCCCATTTATCACAGGTCTTTGGAAGGGCTTGATAGGTGAATAAAAATGCCAAATCCAGTCTGAACATTTGGCTGACCATAATAAAATTTGTCTTCATAAGACAAAATTCTAATATTTCAAATAAAATGTAATCAAATCCCAGACCCTCAGCCACTCCCAATCTAATGGCCATGAAAAAGAAGCATGTTGAAAACTCTTTTCCAAAGCATCTGAAGGCCAGATAAGCAGAGGTATTCAGCCAGTTCAGACCGGTTCTGGTGGACTGGTAGCGGAGAAATGGCAAATACCGCCTCTGGCTGGCCCTGCACCCACTTGCCCTGCCTGCTCGCCCCATCCAGTCACTCCTCATCTTGCACTACTGGGATAGCACACTATGTGGCTCCTTGCTTGTGGTGCCTGCAGCCCAACTCAGTGGCCCTGATCTACCTGGGTAAGTAAGCCTGTAAGTTGCGGCCTAGCTAGATGCTGCCCACCATCCCCACCTGTCTTCCCTACTCCCACTTGACACGTGGCTCTACCATGCTTGCTGGCCTTCCCCACAGCCTTCCTGGTGGTCCCTGTGGCCAGGCCCGCTTGCCTGCCTTCCCTATTCCTCTTTTCCACACAGCACACAACCCTGCCATGCTTGCCTACCTTCTATGCAGGGAAGGGAAACAGCTGGGCTGCCGCTGCCTTTCATTGGGGCATGTGGAGTGAGATGGAGCTCCTCCAGCTGTCTCTTCCCCCTTCTCTTTGTGGACACCAACCACTGCCCAGATGTCCTCATTTTTCCCACCTGATGTCCTACCTGATGTCCATCGCGTTTGTATGGAGCTAAAAGAAGTTCAATCAATAAATTCCAACTTCTCGTGAAAGAAAAAGTTTTTGCGAAATTGGAATTGATTGATTAATTATTATTTTTTTAGCCCCACAAACTTTTGTTTCCTTGCACATAATCGTGAGAAACATGATGAAACTGGAAATCAGGCAAAAACTGGGGAAAATGAGGGCATCTGGGCGGTGGGGGGTGGGAAAAAGCTCCATGGCATCAGGGTGCAATGTCAAAATGGGCAACAGAGTGGCTGGCGCAAAGTAAGGAGAAACAAAACCCCCATTGTACTGTGTTCCCTCCTGCCGCCAAATGCGTCCAGCTGTGCATGGACTTCCCTTCACCCATGCTGTTTCCCTCCATTTCCTGCGCTGTCCGTGAGGCAGGCCGCTCATGTGCACCACTTCCTGGAGCTTCCCAGCACTTACTGTGCTGTCCGGGAGGCAGGCCACTCGTGCACAATGCTTCTGGCACTTCCTGCTGCTTCCCGCCCCTTCCCAGAGCTTCCCACTGTTCCCAGCACTTCTTGCGCTTCCGGAGCTTCCTGAAGCTTCCTGCTTGCCTCGATGCTGGCTGAGAAACCGAATGGCTGCACTGGCTGGGAGGACACTTGCCCCACTGGTCAGGAGGCTGCTCATCTGCCTGGCCAGTGTCCAAAGAGAGGGAGACTGAAAAGTTCGGCCAAGTTTTCTTCTCGGCCTCAAACATACAGAGCAAACATCAGTAGTGGGATTCAAATAATCCCTCCACTGGTTCTGTGGGTGTGGCCTTATGGGAGAGGGACATGTGACTGAGTGGGCATGGCCAACCTTGCTGTGAGTGACATCATCAAGCTGGCCACGCCCACTCAGTCAATGCAGTTTTTTCAAAAAGCTTCCCAAAGCCGTGAAGTTCGCCTCACGGCTTTGGGGGTTTTTTTCGGCCGGACTGCAAAGGTTTCATGGGAAAACTTTGCAGTCTGGCTGCCTCCCAAACTGCATGGCTTTGGGTTTTCTTTCAGCCAGACTGCAAAGGATTTTTGAGAAGCCTTTGCAGGTCGGCTGCCTCCCAAACCGCACGTCTTTGGGGTTTTTTTCAGCCGGACTGCAACGGTTTTGTGGGAATCCTTTGCAGTCCGACTGACTCCCAAACTGTGTGTCTTTGTGGGGGGGTTTGGTTGGACTGCAAAGGTTTCGTGAGAAGCCTTTGCAGTCCAGCTGCCTCCCAAACCATGCCTCTTTGGGGGGTTTTCAGCCGGACTGCAAAGGCTTCCCACGAAACCTTTGCAGTCTGGCCACCTCCCAAACTGCATGTCTTTGGGGTGTTTTTTTTTACCAGACTTCCAAAGGTTTTGTGGGAAGCCTTTGCATTCCAGCCGCCTCCCAAACCCCGCAGTCTCCGCTTCTAAAGTGTGTTTAAAACTCCCCTTTGTTGCCACTGCTGCCCCAATCTTAGTCTGCGGCAAGGAAGGAGAGTTTTAAATGAAGTTTAGAAGCGGAGACTGTCTCCAGCCTTCAGAGACGCCGCTAGCTGCGGGGAATTTATGCTGAGCTCAACGAAGTTTAGAAGAAGCGCTTCGGGTCTCCGAAGGCTGTAGACAGTCTCCACTTCCTTGCCGCAGACTAAG
>JANHGC010002197.1:99416-109659 GCA_027560395.1 Boaedon fuliginosus | reverse complement strand
GCCTTGTTTGGAAGCACAGCTGATTGTCGGATCAGTTGTGTTTTGGCTCTGCAGACGCACGCACATGCATGGGATCATGCATGCATGCGCACACAACCCCAACCCCCCATGCATGCACGCACAACCGATACCCATGCATGCATGAGTGTCTCCAGAGCCGGAATACAGATCAGCTGTGCTTCCAGCAAAGCTATGACAGACAACCCTGAAGCTTGGGCAGGTGGGCGAGCCCACTTCAACAACGGCGCGTGTGCCCAGAAGGATGGCTCTGCGTGCCACTTCCGGCATGTGTGGCATAGGTTCGCCAACACAGCCCTATACCATTTCAGACAAATGGTTTTCCAATCTCTTCTTAAAAACTCCCAATGTTGGAGCATTTACAACTTCTAGGGACAAGTCGTTCCACTGATTCATTGTTCTAACTATCAGGATATTTCTCCTTAGTTCTAGGTTGGTTCTCTCCTTGATTAGTTTTCATCCATTGCTTCTTATCCTGCCTTCTGGAGAACGTTGACTCCCTCTTCTTTGTGGTAGCCCCTTACGTTTCATTAATCCAGACATACCCAGTTCCAGCAACGGTTCTTTATAAGTTTTAGCCTCCAGTCCCCTAATCTTTGTTGCTCTTCTCTGCACTCTTTCTAGAGTCTCAACATCTGTTTTACATCATGGTGATCAAAACTGGATGCATTATTCCTGTTGTGGCTCCTCAGCCGGCTGTGGCACTGATAGAGTTGACCGACTCTGAGGGAGAGTTGGCAGAGGGAGAACGGGAGGCACTGGTGGTTGACACTGTGCCAGTAGCCGGCCCCCAACAGATTATGTGGAGCCGACAATGTCTGAAGTGGTGGGGAGGAGGCTCTAAGTGATTAAGAGATGGCTTAGAAGGGGACAGCAGCACAGGAGGAATAGAGGCAGAGCTACAGCTGACCAGTAATTGACCACACCCAAGAGCAGTTAAAAGGGGTGTGGGTGGGGCCTGTTCCTTGCAGAGAACAACTGGAGGCTTTGGAGAGCATTGTGATTCGTGTCAAGCCTTGAATTGGGATTTTGTATTGGGGTTGTATTTCTCTGCATTTACGCATGAGTTATCACCTGGCATTTTGCCTAGAATTATTTGGGAACAGTGCCAGGGGCTGCTGGCTTCAGAGATATCCCTTGGCTTTTTATAGCTTTGTGTTTCAAATAAACACTGTTGCTTTAAGAAACGGTTCTGATCCGTGGTTTTCGAGCGTGGGACAGAACAATACCTGAAGTACAATGCAATAACTATGTATTATCCATCCATTTATAGAATATTAAATTAGGAATGCCTTATATACTTTCCAAATCCAAGCTTTCCTTAGGAAGCTATTGGTAGACATTTTACATTAATTTTGGTGTTTTCAATCTATTCTACACATATTTTGTAAAATTAAGCAAACCTGTTTCTCTAGTGCTTCAGAGAGCTCAGTCTTTTTCTTCAGATGTTGCAGTTTATGCTTCTTTTCGTGTGCATTCTTCTGTAGTTTCTCCACTTCCTCACAGAGCACTAACAAGTTTCTTTCAGCTTTCCCCTCCAGAAGGACCAGATTTTTCTCCATCTGTTACAATAGAGCATCTCTAGGTTCAAAACTATTTCAAGATGTTTCCAAAGGTGTTTAATTTTTCTTTAAAGGCAGCTTCCATTTGTGCACTTGAGCTATTACCTTTATGGCGGCATAAGTTAAGAGCAACATCTGAGAGTCCAGCATCCCAATCAGATCATCTGAATCAGAGGATGTCTAATAAAGAAGCAGATATATTGTTTGAAGTGAGTAGACCAAAAAGTGGTCACACAACAGGACTGTGACTATATACTTTATCATAGCAAATCTGTATAGTCTTTAAGCATATAACCTGAAATATAGCATTAATTTTTTTATTAAAACTTAGATTGTTTTTCCTCAGGAGTCGAAGCAACAATACATAGTGATTGTGGCTTACATGTCTTTTATTGTTCTAATCAATATGGATATGCAGTAACCATACTATTTAAAAAAGTTTGATACAGTTCTCCTTTTTCAATATTCACCAGAGGTTTAAATACTTGATCACCATTAAGATGGCCCAGTTGAGGCACACCTAAGGCCTATTCAGCCTTATAAGTACATATCTCACAGCAGACAATTCTGGAAAGACTATCATTAACCAATAGCCCCTGGCAGCCTCTATTAATTTCCTATTTCCCCCTTTGTTTATGATTCCTGGGTTGCTCCATCAGGATTTTGGGGAGTATACAATACCAAACAATGTAAATTGGTGACAAAGAAAGAAAAGAACACCCCTCCCCCACAAATAAACCACCAACAACAGAATCCAAGAAACCAATCATCCCATAACAAGTCTGCCATTTATTCTAACCCAAGGCCTGGAGAAAAGCCAAGTTTAAGAGCTCATTTAAATAAGATCAGGGTGGAGACCAAGCAGATCTCTCAGCAGATGTCATTCCAGAGTGGTGGGTGCTGTTACAGAGAACGCCTGTTTCCTGGGTCCTATTATGTATCACCATTTCATTAAGAGAACCCAAAGCATATGGAAATTATGGAAGATCAATAGTCTCTCTCACATAATCTCATGATTATGATCATGTTATAGGCCACAACCAGCATCTTGGCTTGAATTTACTAGTAACCAGTGCAGCTAACAAAGCAGAGATGTTACAGGGATATTGTGGCATGAACATAATTGCCCATGCTGCTGCTTTCTGGTTTTCCAAACTGTCTTCAAGGCAGCTCCCATACAGAGCCCACTGTGATAGTCCAAATCCAGTGAAACATCCAGGTTACTGGCCAACATAACTTACTACAGCAATATTTCTCCTCACAAAGCACCAAGTATTATTATTATTTATTCAATTTATACCCCACCCCTCTTCCACAGTCAAGGAGAACTTGAGACGGCTGAGTAACGGAAGGAGTCTCTAGAAAGAAGGCCAATATGAAATGTCTGCCATTATCACGAACCCAGTGGAAATGAGATACAGTATAAAGGCAATAGGCTGGAATATGACGGCTCAGTCCCAGGAAAGAATTCATCTGATTAGGGTATCAAGAGCTGCCATCTCAGTAAAATTACTTTCAAGGTTCACTTTTTAGCCAACAATGAAGTTGCTTTACTTACTGGGATCTTCTTTTTTTTGGGAAAGCCTTTTATACTGAGCTTTGAAACTGGTGTCTTATAGCGGCTTTTTTCTGAAAGTAAAAAAAGGCAATCAAAGACAGTTGGATAAAGGAGTGAGGTCAATTACCTGTGTGCTAATATTTTTCAGCTACTTACTGAGAATCTGTGGATAGAAAATTTTGCTTTAAAAAAGTTGAAGGCAAGAATGACCTATAGTAAACTGCTTCTTTGGCATTTTAACAACATAGAGGAAATTTTAACAAGCACTCATATTCTATTCTGTATTTTGATTAAAAAAAATAAGAACCATCAAGTCTTTTCTCAGAAATTAGGAATATGGAGCTACAATAAAGGATATGAACTGGATTCCATATTGCCAAAAGGGAAAACTCAGGGATACAAAGTCATGTTAGATATACCAGCAGTGCCTTGGAATGACTATGTAAGAAAAGCAAATATTAATTGATCTGAACAGCTAATTTAGTTTTGATCTACACATTCTGTTTAAAGAATCTGGTGTTACATTAAGAAATGTAATCTTGAGTGTCTACAATTCAATTTAAAAATAGCTTTTGTATAATTTTTGGAATAAAATCATAAGCCTATTTTATTGCATTGAACTTACATTCAAGTATATAACTCAAGAGCGCACATACCATTAATAGCTGAAACCTCCAGTTCAGGTCGAGTACTCTCATGGCTATCCAGAAAGGTTGACTGTAATATACTAGGTGTAACTTCTGCAGAAAACAAGAGTGAAGAAGAGGGTTTTCCTTTGGAATTCTGATTACTTTAATTAGGCCAAGGTAAGGAAACCACGTCTGACTAAATAATTGAACTGACTCAAAGAAACTTGGGGGTTGTATCCCAGCAGTGGAATGACTTTGGATTCAAGGGGACATTGACACCCTGTGCACCATGTGATTTTTAATACACTTTTTCACACATATCCCCATATTCTATTTCTCTCTGACACACATATCCTTTCGCCTCTGTTTTAATAGGGATTAGACTATTTTAAAGCCTATTGCTATTAAAGTATAAATTTCAAGGGTGGGGGAAGCTTAGGTGAGAAGGGATTAGATATGCTTTCTATTAGCACTTTCCATTAAAATGACCTGAAATTAAGCTTTGGTTCCACTGAAATGATGACATAGAAAGGGTAATGTTTCAAGTAAGGATTGCAGAATTAGTATTCCTCTCTAAAAATCACCATATGTTGCAATGAAGTTTTAGATCAGCTCCTACTGTCCACAATCAAAACTGATCTAAATCCTAGAAGGAGAGTACTTCCTCAAAGATAAGGCAACCCAGAGACCCAGGAAAAGTGCAGAGAGGTTCAGAAGTTGAATAGGTCCTTATTGAATGCATTCAGGACAAAAAGAGAAGTTCTGCAGGCTATATGAAGCTTAAATAAAGTGAATCCAATGTCCAAATGAACAATTTTCAAGTATGTTCAAAAATGAATTCCAGGATTTTATATAAACCCCTACTGGGCAGAATATTATGTTCATCTTCTACTGTTGCCAAAATGTTGCCATCAGAAGCTTTCCCCATATCTCAGTCAAAATAATAATAATAATGGCAGATAAGTTTTCTCATAACATAGCCAACCTTGCTCAACTATTTTGGCATCTGACACCTCCACGGGACTGCTGAGTGTACACTCCATATACATGGCAATAGTTCAATTTAATCAATCTAATGAAATTCACAAAGGCACTTTTAAGTCAGAGATGCAATAACTTTTTGCACTAAGACAGCCACATTTGGTCCTTACAAAGGTTGCCACTCCAAGCTCCCAAAAAGTTAGTAAAACCAAGACCATACCAAATCTGATTTAGAAAAATTGAAAAGTATATCATAAGAAATAATCTTTTCCCATTCATTACACTGTATGTTATAATTTGGCAATTTCTAGCAACTTCTATCCATGGCTGGAGGACCACAGGATAACTAAATGTTCTTCAGATTGTTTCTCTGAAGCTACCTGGCTTCTAGAAAGTGCCTACTGTAGACATTTGGTAACAAATGCAAGGAAGACTTCTAGATTGTGTAAAGCAAAAACTTACCTACTGAGGTCTTGAATTTCTGAACAGGTGGTCTCTTTGGAGATCCAACATTTTCTAGCCCTTTTGCAAAGGATAGATTGGTGTTTGAGGTACCCTGCCAATTAAATATATATATGTTGAAACTAAACAATTCAGTCTTATTTGATTGCTAGTTTGGGGATAAACAGTTTTTATATTTCTGGTAGTTATTAAAACAAATATGAGTCTTGTACTACTATCCTACTCTGTTTATAATAGGAAATAATAATATGTAATTATATAATAGTTCCCCTTTTGGGTGAAGAGAGGCGGGATATAAATCAAATAAATAAATAAATAAAATAAATAATAGGAAAATACATTGATATTTATAAGAGCCGTGGTGGCACAGTGGTTAGAATCCAGCACTGCAGGCTATTTCTCCCAGCTGCCTGCAATTTGGCAGTTCGAATCTCATCAGGCTCAAGGTTGACTCTGCCTTCTATCCTTCCAAGGTCAGTAAAATGAGGACCCAGATTGTTGGGGGCAATATGCTGACTTTGTAAACCGCTTAGAGAGGGCTGTAAAGCATCTTGAAGCCATATATAAGTCTAAGTGCTATTGCTATATAGATGGTCTTTTCCTGAATTTACAGTTTGATGGACTTAACTTTCCTTATCTTTTTGTTATAAGAAATGTAGCATGTGATACAATTACATTAATTCTTTGCATGTATAAAACAAAACAGGTCCCTCATAATTTTTTTTGCATTCCTGAACAGTTTCCTCTAAATGTTGTCTTCTGAAGTAGTGCTTTATTTTCTCAGTATTATTTATGAATTCTCTGACATTTTCTGTTGTATGCAAATTAAAACATGAAACATTCTGTTCCTGCAGGCTCACAATTAAAAGACATGACAAAAAAGATTTGCATTCATTTACTCAGATAACAATGATAAACAAATCTATAATTAAAAAATAGTCCTTGAAACCTACAGAGCATTAGCCAGTTAAAAGCTCCCTTAAAATAAAGAAGCAACTTAAAAATTTTCATTTAAAAAAATTAGCAGATAGGGTAGAAAACAAAGTAACTTTCCTCCTATACTGTAGTACAGAAAGCCATGGAACATGTTTTTCATGGCAGCTGAAGAATTTGGGGTGTTGAAGTCCACACCTCTCGAAGTTGCCAACTTTTAAAAAAATCACTGCTATAGAGCAATGTTTAGGGAGATTTTCAACCATCCACATCCTGGTTGTCCCAAAGGTGCTTTTTTCAAGAGGCAACTGGACTTCTTTTTTTCTCTTTTTTTTCCTTGATAAAAAAATTACAGATAAACCTCCAGGTTGCCTTAATGACTGGCTAAAAGGATGCAAATGACCAGCTGCCTGCAAGGAGTATAAACCCTTCCATTTCCCACCATCCAGTCAGAGTTGAAGAAACTTCTTGGTGAAGAAGCAAAACCTCTTCAAAGAAAAACAAGAAAGTCCAGCTGCCTCTTGGCAAAAAGCACTTTTGCTATAGACTGGCAATGGGTTTCTAATGCAGACTCACCTTTCCTCCTGCTTTTTTATCATACTGCAGGTAACGAGACGGCACAATTCTTCCCCCTGGCAGAGGGAAAATGGAAAGAGATAAAATTTGCACCTGTGCCATTTCTAACCACGAGACAAGCAGCATTTTTTTCCAGAGACTTTGGGACTCTTGATGGGAGCAACGTTGAGACCAAGCACTCGACTCCACAGAACGACTCCTGTGTGCAAAGCTCCCATTTTCAGCCCCGACCGCTCTGTGCAGCGGATCGGCTGCTGGTTACGGACCAGGACATCTACGCTCCCCATGCCATTACTCACCTCTCTGTTTCGGTCGGGCACCCGTCTCCATCTCAGTCGTTCCAGGCTCCCTAGAAAAGCAAATGAACTTGAGTCAAAGAAAAACCCACACCCAAACCATCCGTCCTCCGCTCCGCGCTCTCACCCGCCGAGCGGCGCCTTTCCCGCCATTTCCGCCGGACAAACTCACGACTTTCCCCACCCATCAAAAACAAATAAGCCTCCGCGCATGCGCCCTGGGAAGCCCAGTTTGGAGGGAGACCGCCGGAGCCACCCGAAAGGCGGAAGCCCGGGAACTAGAGCGTCCCACTTTCAAGGGAGCGCCTCGGGCTCATTCATTTCTCTTGTCACTTCATTTCGCAGCGGAAAATCCTCACTTCCGGCTTACTCAACTTTCGGTCGGGGGCCGGGCTTGACGCACATGCGCAGAGCACTGCTCTGTGTTTAAATTAACTTTTCCATTTATTTTCCAAAGGCGAGCAGCGGGACCGGGTTAGCCATTATAGCCATTATATTAATTATTAAGCCCGTTCTGTGAGTCCCTGTAGCCTCCACCAGCGGGGATCGAACCTACTTCCGCTCTCGTAGCTGTAATAGACTGGCAGCTGGTACATGTGACTCGCTCTTGCTGCACGCCGGCCGGTTTCGTTCTCCTCTTTTCCTTCGACCTTGGCTCTTCCTCCGTTGCAAAGAAGCGCAACCCTGCACTAATCGGTGAGCAGCCCCGACAAAGGCTCAGCTATCCTGGCAAGGGTTGAATCGAGATCTCCTTGCGCTTCTCCCCTTCTGGTGAGGAGCCTTGGGGTGCCCGGGGCTCAGTCTCGGGACATTGGGGCAAAGTCCGAATTAGTTCCAGAAAGGTGGAGAGGGATTGTCGCTGGCCACTCGCAGGTTCTTCTTCATAGCTGCGTGTTTCCTCTCGCTCAGTGGGAAAAGTTGTCCCTTTGAGCATGAGCAGAGGGCACCTAGGTACATGTGCCCCCAACTATACAACGAGGGTCTTGTTCACAAAACCGCGGTGCCTTCCCCTTCATTGTGTATCGCAGTGTTTTTTTAAATTTATTTCACTCAAGGCCCCTTTTTTATTTCTCTCAAGGCCTCTTTTTAAAAATTAAAGAGGATCCCCAAAGAACGTTTGTTTCTATTTATTGATATTTATCATATCAGGGGAGAGATGGGCAGCAAACAAATGTAATAAATAAAATATATTAAAAATTAAAATAGATGCACTGGCTGTCATGACTGCCTCTCTCTTGTTTGATGGGATTTTAATAATATAATTACTTTTTCAACATAGCTGGCAAATAATTTTGATTTTGAGGACCCTGAAAGGACCTTGGGGATCCCTGGGGGTGGTAGGATTTACATTTTAAGAAACATTGGTCTGTTGGAATTTATAATTTCTTGTAATGATTTAACAAGTGCTTCGAAATCCGAAACAGTGTCTGGGAAGGTCTATACCTTATAACAAGATTAAATTGCAACAGCGTAGCTAAATTTGAAAAGTATGTTTGGAGATTGGTAAGCATGGGATGAATCCTTTCCTTGCTATACGGCAAGTGGGAACTCTGGAGATGTTGCTCTCCCCAGAGGGAAAACTCTATGCATTGGTTTCACCTAAATTATTTATTTATTTATTTCTTACATTTTTATGCCGCCCAACTCCTGAAGGACTCTGGGCGGCTGACAACATGGATAGCAATAGCACTCAGATGTTATATACTGCTTACCAGAGTTTTAAAACACTCCCCAAGCAATTGTCTACAGGTGTTAACAACGTAAGGTAGTCCTTGTTTAGCAACCACAAGTGGGACTGTCAGTTGGATCGCTGAGTCAAACCGCAACCGTGCATATGATATTACTTCAATTTTCCTTTGCTTTACAGACCTGTGAAGGTTGTAAATGTGAAGACTGATCACCAAGTTACTTTTTTTCCACTGTTGTAACTGTGAACAGTTGCTAAATGAGGACTATCTAGTGCCTATGGCAGTAAAAAAAAAATCAATCTTCAGGGATCCCACTCTTTATCCTTTTACTCAGAACAAATCCTTGGGGGAACTTAATTCAGGAGAAGAGACATACAATTACTTAAAGGGTGGGGTGAATGAGTAATGGACACAAATGTGCTTGGCCCTCAGAAACATGCTTTTTTTCATTTTGCTACAGCTCCCTTTCACCTCATTCCTGGTACTAGGAGAACAGCCATGCTTGCTCGGGGTAGAAGAATTTTCTCTGGACTTTCTGTTTACTGGAAGCCTCTCTTCAAAGGCCGCCTCCTGCTTGTAACCAACACGGTCAGCTGTGGAGGGCTTCTAGCAGCAGGAGATGCACTTCGCCAGTCCTGGGAGATAAAGAGGGACTCTAAACAGAAATGGGATCGTGCCCGGACAGGTCAGTTTATGTCGTGTTTAACTTATGGCTTTACCTTTAAAATGCTTTCTAGCTTGACATTGAGGTACCTCTAGGATCAGTCAGTTTCAATCTCCCTGATTACTAGACCCCATTTCCAGAAAATCAGGAGGATGAAGGCTTCAAATGTTTTTTTGTAGTGTAACAGTACCAACATGGAACTTTCTACCCCCTGAAATCCGCTGAACGCCTGCCTTGCTGGGTTTCAGGACATTTTTATTTATTCATTCAATTAAGGGATTACAGGGCTGTAGAAAGGGAGATTCTATTCCATTTGTGCTGCCACTTGTCTTACATTTATGACTCTGGGTGGCTCACATAATTAAAAGCAACCCCCGCAAACAATAAACAGAATACAAATTAAATGAGAACAAATTTTAAAAACTGAATTAAAAAACATAAACAGCAGGAAACTACAAGTCATATGTCAGACAAGGCAAGCATCTAGCAGGCTTCACAGCACAACTAGATCCCGAAGCACAAGGGCAAAACCATGTCTTCAGAGCCCCCACCCCCCAAAAGGCAGGTAGGGTTGGGGCCAGTCTAGCCTGCAGTGGGAGGATGATGCTCCAAAGAGCATGGCAGAAAATGCTCTCTTCCTGGGTCCCACCCAGGGATGGGTTTCTCCCGGTTCGCTGGTTATCCGCTTTGTGGACGCGCTTCCCGATCGGCTGTCAAAAGCACGCCGCGCGGGATCACCTTCAAAATCTTTGGTATTCTGAAAACACTCTGATCCAACAGCTGTGCAGCGGATAGGTTGAAGGTTCAAAAACCTTCAAAAAGACCTTCTAAAAGAGGGGGGCACTCGATTCCAGGCCCTCCGACAAAGCCAGGTCT
>JANHGC010002197.1:84765-99316 GCA_027560395.1 Boaedon fuliginosus | reverse complement strand
AAGAAATAGAGGGAGGGAGGGAGGGAGGGAGGGAGGGGAGAAAAAAAGAGGGAGGAAAGGGAGAAAAAGAAAGAGGGACTTGTTTCCTGAATAAACAAATACTGCATCTAAACAGGTTGTTAAGTTAAAGGGGAGCAAATCAAACCCAAAGCAATGTAAACGCCCCAGGCAAAAAAAAGAAAAAAAAAACCGTGGCAGAGAAGCAGCCGTGGCCAAGGGTAGGAGCCTAAAAGTCCCATTCTGTTTCCAACACAGATTCCATTTAGCCCTCTATAGTCTATGCACAGGAGAAGGGACCTGTCCTTTTTTTCCCCAGAACAGGACCAAGGCAGCCACCCTGGGTCAGGACAGTTGAATGAACCCCCTTTTTAAATTTTTGTCTATAAAAGCTCACAACTCCTCCATTTCCCTAGGAGTCATATAGTTTGGGCTTAGGCAGTTTAGTACCTAGCAGGATTTCCAAAGAGCACTCAGTTGGCTGGTGGGGTGGGATCTTGTCTAAGCTCTTTTCACTAAACATGTCCCACAAATCCTGGTATTCCTGAGAAATTCTAGTGTCAGCCCTTTTCCACTCCTGCATTGCAGCCCCCACCCCATCTTGGCTTTGGGGTCCCTTCCAGGCTTTCCTTTTGCCCATCAGATTTTAAGCAGCCCCCTTCTCCAGTTCACATAGGGGTTCCATTTCTGTAGCCAGGCTAATCCTAGCACCAGGGATCTTTCCATGCCCGGTGCTACAATAAAACTCAGAGTCTCTGTGTGAGCTCCATCTACATTTATATTGGCTCAGTGTTGAACGTTGCTGGGATTCCCCTCTCACTACAGAGCAATCTAGCTGGTAAAATGCCATCAGCACATTGAGTGATCTAAGTCTCACTCCTAGCTTTTCAACCAGGGCAGGGCTGACTAGGCATCTAGTACACACTGAGTCCAGATGGACCAGTGTATTGGCTTTTTGTCCTGGGGATTGGACTACAAGTTCAATGGGGATTGTCACTGGATAACTGGGCCATTTACCTGGCAGTCATCATCTTACTCTCCCCAGGGTCCTCTGCTGGATCAGCTGGAGATCTCTCAACATTCCGGGGGGGGGGGGGGATGGAGTGAACTTTACAACCTCTAATCCTTCCAGGATTGTTACCGCCTTGTTCTTACAATGAAAGTTATCAGTGCATGATGCAAGATTGTGAGAGAGGGTTGTTTTTCAGCTACGTTTTCACAGAATCTAATGCTCAGTATAGGTGAGACAAAATCAGTGCCCCAACTTTATCTAGCTGGTAGAGACCTTAATCTCTACACCACACTTACTCTCCTCTGCCTTGTTCTAAAATGTAAAAATCAGCATTGGTCCTTTTACCTTATACTGTATTTTTCAGAATATAAGATGCTCCTAAGTATAAGATGCACCCAGCTTTTGGGGAGGAAAACGGGGGGGGGGGGGAATCTGCATCTTCCTCCCAGCAATTTGTCTTCTGTGCTAAATCAGGCCGAAACTAAAACTGAAACAGGATTCTGAACAGGAGACAAAGGAAAAAAATACCTGGGAGGCAAAGACAGAGTTTTCCCCCCTTGTTTTCCTCGCCAACAGCTCACAACAATTGATTGGGGCTGCTGATGCTGAATCAGTCTGTATCTCCTGTGCTGAATCCAGTTTCAGTTTCAGCACAGACTGATTCAGCACCAGCAGCTGATACCCCCAATCAGCTGTTGTGCAGAGGCAGCGATCCCTACAGCCTTACTGAAAACAGGAGGAACAGGCACAGAGGCTGCAATATGCTCTGCAGCCTGGAACAGTTGCATGCAGAGCGTGAAAATGGCAGGTGGGCGGGGCTACATTTGAAGTATAAGACGCACCCTAATTTTCAGCCTCTTTGGGGGTGGGGGGGAGTGCATCTTATACTCTGGAAAATACAGTACTTTCCCTATTCAGAATTTTTCTATGGAAACCTTGAGTAAAATGTTTGCACTTTGGCACCATCAGAATTGTAACATAATATACTGTATAATATCAAAAGATACTGCAAATACTTTATTATATCATCTTAACTTATTATGTCATTAATTAATTAATTAACGTACATTATTTACAAAAACACTGAAACAAATAAGCCACTCTTAAAAGCCTGGGACCTGATAAATCCTACTTGCTCAATTTTGCAAAAAGGTTTTCAAGTGCAAATACAATGCAGCGGAAAAAGAGAAACCAAGATAACAAACAAAGAAATGTACCTATCTGCAATTTTTTTCCATTTGAAAAGAAGGTGACTTGGTTGGTCATCAATTGGAAGGTTTAGCTTCTCTTTAAAGTATTTAATTATGCCTTGTTGTTCCAAAAGGATTGGCACTCGGTAAGTGGAAGAAACGTCATGGATGAATATTACCTAAAAATATGAATTTCATTTATTAATAGTGTAAATTTAAAACTAAATAGATAAGGAGCCTCTGTGTGTTTATGTGTGTGTGAATAAATATTTCCTTTAGCTCTACAAATTGCTTTTCAAAAAAGATGAATTATGTTATGGTGTAGTGCCTGGTTATTTTAGGGACCTCCTATCTCCCATAGTATCTGCCTAATCAGTTTCATCTGTTTGGTGTATTCTGTGTTCCTTTAATGCCATCTATTTGTACCACGGAAGCATGACATAGTCCTTAATGCTACTACATCTACATGGAAGGAAGGAAGCAGTGGGGTACCACAAGGTTCCATCTTAGGTCCACACAGGGATGGGTTTCTCCCGGTTCGCTGGTTACCCGCTTTGTGGACGCGCTTCCCGATCGGCTGTCAAAAGCACACTGCGCGGGATCGCCTTCAAAATCTTTGTGGTATTCTGAAAACACTCTGATCCAACAGTTGTGCAGTGGATAGGTTGAAGGTTCAAAAACCTTCAAAAAGACCTTCTAAAAGAGGGGGGCACATCAATTCCAGGCCCTCCAACAAAGCCAGGTCTTTGTGGCTTTGCCAACAAGGTGAGGATGGTCCTAATCTCTACAGGGAGCTAATTCCAGAACTGGTTCATATTTATGACAGTTGTAGTATCCCTGTGTCATGTGATCATTTTTTGCGACCTTCTGACAAGCAAAGTCAATGCGGAATCCAGATTCACTTAACACCCAGGTTGCTAACTTATCAATTGCAGTTATTCACTTCCTGAGGCAAGAAAGATCATAAAACGGGGCAAAACTCACTTAAGAAATGTCTCACTTAACAAAAGACATTTGGGGCTCAATTGTGGTCGTAAGTCAAGGACCACCTGTCCCTGTCCCTAATGATAGTCCTTGGCTTATGACAATTGAGCCCAACATTTTCACTGCTAAGCAAGACAGTTGTTAGGTCACACCCCATTTTACAACCTTTTTTCCCCATGAATGTTAAGGGAATCATAGCAGTTGTTAAGTGAATCATGTGATCATTAAACAAATCTGGCTTCCCGCAATGAGTTTGCTTGTCAGAAGCTGGCTGGAAAGGTCACAAGGGGTGATCACATATAACGATCATAAATATGTTATTTCCCAAGCACCCAAATTTTGATCTTGGCCATGGGGCTACTGCAATGAGGATAAGTGTGAGAACCAATATAAGTCACTTTTTTCCAGTGCCATTGTAACTTTGAATGGTCACTAAATGAATGATTGTAAGTCAAGGATTACTTGTACTTTGTGGTAGATTTTTTTTTTTTATTTTCTCTTATTTATGCATCACAGTTTTTTGTTTTTTGATGATGAATCCCTTACGTTTTGCTAACGGAGCAAATTTCCTCCTTTAGCACGAATGTTCACCATCGGCTGCACTATGGGCCCCATGATGCACTACTGGTACCTGTGGCTAGACAGGGCCTTCCCCGCTGCTGGCTTCAGTGGCATCAGGACCGTCCTGAAAAAAGTTTTCATCGATCAGATCGTTGCCTCGCCAGTCTTTGGGGTTTGGTATTTCATAGGTAAGACTAAATTCCTGAAGCTGCAAGACAATTTCTGTTTTTTTGAGGGAAAAAACGAATGGGAAAATATGCGGGCTTTTGCTATAGATCTTGTGTACGGGTAGCAGAAGCAGAGGGTGTGACATTTCTGTGGTCCCTTCTGTGCTTGATCTCCTCTGAAAAATATAGTTCCTTTAGTTCCCAGTAGCCAAAGAACACCCCCCATATTTCCATTTGCCTTGTTATTATCTGCAGGGATCGGATCTTTAGAAGGACAGACTCTGGAGCAAAGCTGGCATGAATTGGAGGAGAACTTTTGGGAATTCTACAAGGTAAACTTAATTTTTGTTCTCTACTTTCTGATCCAGAGTGTGTGGATGGAGTTAACTAACTTAGTCTTTTTCTGTTTGCAGATGGACTGGTGTGTGTGGCCACCAACGCAGCTGATCAACTTTCTGTTCCTGCCACCCACGTATCGAGTGATTTACATGAATGTCATCACTCTAGGATGGGACACTTACCTGTCATACCTTAAATATCGTGTGAGTAGGACTCACTAAAATAATTGGCGTCCAAAGTACAGGCAGTCCTCAACTTGCAAGAGTTTGTTTAGTGACCGGTTACAGTGGCACTGAAAAAAAGTGACTTATGACCGTTGCTGCGTGTGATCAAAATTCTGACACCTGGAAACTGACTTATATTTATGACGGTTGCACTATCCTGGGCTTATGTGATCATTTTGCAACCTTCTGACCAGCAGAGTCAATGGTAGATGCAGATTCACATAACAACTATGTTACTAATTTAACAACTGCAATGGTTCACTTAACCATTTTGGTGAGAAAGAGCGTAAAATGGGGCAAAATTCACTTAACAAATGTCTCACTTTAGCAGCAGAAATTTTGGGCTCAATTCTGGTCCTTAGGTCTGGTCCTTAGGTCAAGGAGCTGTAATTCAGATTAAAACACCGGGTGGAATGAGTGTAAAGTTGTGTTGAGTAAGCTCTTTTCTCTAGCCTTTTTTTTTAACCATAGCTGGTAACAAATCAGTCTGAGCCTCTCTGTATTCAGATCCTGTGTTCTACTATTAAGCAGCACCCTCAAAAGGAACAGGTATCAGTGGTTATGTTGGGGAGGCTTGTTAATTAGGCACAATTGGTCTTCCTCTGATAATCTCTGAAAAACATAATATTTTCCTCAGCATCTCTATCCCCATTTTAATGGCTTCTTTTGTTCGGCTTCAAATGTTGTGTAAACACAACAAGTAGTCCTTGACTTATCACAACTGGGACGTGAATTTCCATTGCTAAACAAGGAAGTTGTTCAGTGAATCAGACCCAATTCCGCGATGGTTGTTAAGCGAATCACTGCCATTGTGGAGTAAAATCATGTGGTTATTAAGAGATTTTGGCTTCCCCCATTGAGTTTGCTTGCTGAAAGTCGGCTGGGAGGGGCCTCATTGGCAATTATATGACTCTAGGACATTGCAACTGTCATAAATATATACCATTTTCCCAAGTTTCGATCAGGGGATGCTATAATGATGAAAAGTGTGAGAACCAGTTATAAGGCACTTTTCCCCGTGCCATTGTAACTTAGAATGGTGGTAAACAAATGGTTGTAAGTCAAGGATTATCTCTATGGAGCTTGTTTTTAATTAAAAACATGATTTCTAGCTTCATCTGATAACAATATTTTTAGCCAGTAATGATTTATTCAACAAACCTAAGATTTAACTTAAGCAGCTTGTGTGAACCCATTCCCTGGTAATGCTTCCTGGACTATTCAGTAGTTTTCTCTGAAGGACTTGTTCATAGATTGAATTTCAGAAGTCAAAAATGGGGAGGAAAAATCTAAGTGGCTTGATAAACTTCAAGCTTATAGACCTAAATGTGTGCTAATTTGTTGTTTTGTTTTGTTTAGAATAAAAAGCCAACGCTCAGCCAGGACGAAGACTCTAAACCTTGCACTTCTGAGATCCAGACTACTGGTTGAAAAGTGTGAATAACCAAACTACTTTTTAAAAACTCAAAGCAATCCAGCATCTTTTTTTTTTTTTGGTGAAAAATACTGTTTGAATTCTTCTATGTGGGAAATGGTGCCTGAATGAGTCTGTTTTCTGCAAGCAATTCGGATTTTCCTTGTCCAAAACTCGGCAATAAGAACGAGACTGAAGGCTCAGAGCAACTGTTCCTTTGACAGGCTGGTGCGAGTTGAAGCAGCAACCAGCATCCAGCAAGCAGAAGTGCTGCCCTTTAAAAGTGCCAAATTATAGATTTTTCTAATTTATTTATTTATTAATTTTGTATCACCTCGTGACTTTGGATGGTGTGCAAGAATCTCAACAGTGAGATTAAAATCAATCATATCATCAAAAACAGAGACAAAGAAAATATGTCAATCTTCCTTCTCCATTAAGTCTCAGAGGAATCAGGAAAGTTTTCCAGAGATTGAAGCATCGATGCCTTCCAGGGAAGGTTTATTCCACAGAGCAGTGTTTCTCAACCTCAACAGCTTTAAGATGTGTGGACTTCAACTCCTAGAATTCCCCAACCAGCAATGAGGTGTGGTCATATTTGAGAACTGTTGATTGTCTCCAGATAGTTCAAATTAGCAACTCAGTTCTTTCTTTGGAGGATGAATGCATCTGTTTTGGAAATAATAACTATTTAGAGAACAGGAGAGTCAGACAAGCTAAGAAAGGGAGAATTTAAAAAAGGGGAAATTCATTTTTGATACCTGTAAATCCACAGCATCCTTTACAGAACGTGCTGCCAGAGGGGATGGATTTGGGCAGCCTACACATTTTTAATGAATGTATCTTAAAAAGTTACAAACAAGCTTGAGAGTAATTTCATCCCACGATTGTGTTGAAGGATTAAATATGGGGAACTAGATTGTGTCATTATTGTTATGCTCATAAGCAGTGCCGCAGAAGGTAGAAGAGAAAAAAAAAAGCCTTAAAAACCAAGAGTGAGTGACCTCATGACTCTAAAGCATGGGAATTTCTCAATTCCCTATTTTTTCCCCTTCAGTGGATTAAAGAAATATACCAGGGAAATGTTTGCTCACAATATATCCAGACTTTTATTGAATTCTTCGACTTATCTATTATATTTGCTGCATAGGTAGATCAAACTGCCAGGGGTGATTGTGTGGAACATTAGGGTTGCAGTAAATGTGATGATGTCTGTGGAGCGTCCCAATCATAGAGGTCATAGTCATCTCAAAAATTCATTTCCCAAAAAGCAACTGGACTTTCTTGAGGGGGGATTTCTTTGAAAACGTTTCGCTTCTCATCCAAGAACTGAAGTCGCTTCTTGGATGAGAAGCGAAATGTTTTCCAAGAAACAAAATCAAGAAAGCCCCGTAGCCTTTTGGAAAAAAGCACCTTTGTTGTAAATAATGCTGAGAATTGAATAAAAGTCTGGATATATTGTGAGCAAACATTTCCCTAGTTGTCTGTATCTTGCCACTCAACTTCAGAGAAATAGCATGGACCCTTGAAGATTGCAGGGTCCTTGGTGTCCTCCGAGCTTGGTGATTTTCATCAGTGGCCTGATGATCTTACCTAGTTTGGTAATGAAACGTCTGCAAAACAACCAAGCTCAAAGAGCAGCAAGGACTCGGCAGTTCAACCATGAACTACAAATATTTTCTTCTATCGGTACACTTGAAGATTGCTTAGAGTCAGTAAAGGGTGTGTGAGGGAGAATATATTGAAATGATACGCAGAGAAGATGGGTGTGCTGTGGGTCAACAAGAAACGCTGTTGCAGTATTGTGATTTAAACTGGGCTGAATGGTGCTGCACTCCTTCCTAAAACAGATTGTCCAGAGAAATCAATGGTAAAAAGTGCATTTCCACAATCACGCCAAGCATATCGGTTGCAATTGCTTGTTGGCCAGCTGGATTTGGTAACAGTTATACGCATTTTTGTTGTATCTCATTTGTTGTACAGGTAGTCCTCAACTTCCAACCATTCATTTAATAACTGTTCGAAGTTACAACGGCATTGGAAAAGCGACTTATGAAGTTTTTCACATTTGCAATCAGTGCAGCATCCCCGTGTCATGTGATCAAAATCCAGACACTTGGCAACGGTCTCATATTTTTGAGGCTTGCAGTGTCCTGGGGTCAGGCGATCCCCTCTGTATTTAGATTTTAAAGATGATTTTGTAAATAGCCACCTGCCAGGTTCTCGGCTATCAATGAACAGAAAGTCTCTACACTAATGTATTTGGGAATAAATGTATTCTAAATCAGAAAGTTTGGTTGCTGATATTGTTGTACCTGTCTCTTGCCTCTCAATAAATCTTATTAAAAACTGTTACAATCTTACCTGAAATAATTATATGTGGTTGAGGCAACTGCCGAAGAAACTGACACTTCTAAGGTCTCAGTATTTTCACTCTCCAATTTCTCCAAAGCAACTTTAAAACAAACCTGCAATTTGCTTTGACAATCAGCCAAAACTGTAGGAAATATGGGCACGAATCATAAATAGACCCAGTACTTCCATCTTATCCATAATTTTGATCTGTCAGTCACTTCCAGCTCTTGACGGATATCATTTGAGCAGCAACTGAATATCCAGTGGTATCATAAGCACCAATAATAATTGTATTTGCCTTCTGTGCTCTTCCCAGATAGCTTCTTGTATACCTTCTGGGTGGAAATGGGGTCGTCTTTATTATTTTTTTATTTTTTATTTACTACATTTTTATGCCGCCCAACTCATATCTTCAAGTATAAAAAAACCAAAGTCCAATTGCAGTTTGAAAAAGCTCCTTTGGGTTATGAGCCACGGTAGCGCAGCGGTTAGAGTGCAGTACTGCAGGCTACTTCTGCTGACTGCAGGTTGCCTGCAATTTGGCAGTTCAAATCTCACCAGGCTCAAGGTTGACTCAGCCTTCCATCCTTCCGTGGTCGGTAAAATGAGGACCCAGATTGTTTGGGGGCAATAGGCTGACTCTGTAAACCACCTAGAGCGGGCTGTAAAGCACTATAAAGCATTATATAAGTCTAAGTGCTATTGCTATTTGCTTTAGTCACCATAAGCATTCCATGTAAATAGGCAGCCAGGGTATTAATTGAATTGAAAATATATTTTAAAAGGATGATATATTAGAACAAAATAAGAGGAATTTTCCCTTCCCTTAAACTTGCTGCCATATCTAAACAGTCCTCAGTTTATGATTAGTCACTGAAGCTGACAGATCCTGAAAGAGCTATTTAAGACCCAGATCCGAAGTTCTGACATCTTGCACACGCGTGATTGCATTTTAGGTGCTCAGCTACTGCCTTGCATTTACAGCTGTTTCAGCACCCGGTGGTCATGTGACCACAATTTCTAACATTTTTACTGGAAACCGGCTTTTACTTCCAGTTTCTGACAAAAAAAAAAACACCACCACACACCACATAGAGGAAGACAATGGGTTCACTTAATGACCACTGCACAGAAGTTTGTCAATCAGGCACTGTCACAACTTACGACCATAATTGTGGGCTCAGTTCTGGATGTATGTTGAAGACTACATGAAGTTCATCCGTTGTTACTCTGTTTCCCAGAATTCAGAAGCAGAGGATTTGGCTTTACAGCTTGAGTCTTTCAATTCAACAAGAAGCTTCCAAAATATTCTTGGCTGGTATATAACCAATAAATAAAAAATGGGTCTGGAAAATAATTCATCTCATCAAAGCCCCTTGTGCTCATACAGTTAAGGAGATCTGCCTAGGGGATAAATTTTCTGTGCAAGTTTGTCAGATCAGAACAACATGTGGAATTCGGGTATATCCTGAAAAGGTTGAGACTGTCTCCATGACACCCGAGAGAGGCAGTTCTGAGCTGTGCAAGAGCATGGTTGGATCAAGGGTCTATTCAGTTAATTATTAACAAATGCCTCTAGGAACCTGGTGCTGGTCCCTCTGTCAGCTGCCTCTGACCAAAATTAGTTTACATAACCATTGTTAGACAACCCAGATGGACAGTGAAAATACTAATTGCTGCATCAGCTTGCAGCTGAGAGTTCCATAAATGAATTATACATTGTACAAGGGACTTATAATAAATACCAATGATTTTCAACTGGGCTTCTTCATTATTTTACTATTTTGTGTCAGGTCCCAATGATTCCTGGACCCAGCAGTTTTCAAGACTTTGGAAGTAGTTTGCCATTGCCTGCTTCCTAGGACTGAGAGAGTGGCTGGCCCAAAGTCATCCAGGCGGCTTGATGCCTAAGGCAGGATTAGATGTCACTGTCTCCTAGTTTCCAGCTGATGCCTTAACCACTGCACCAAACTATACTGTTCATGCTATTCCTAACTTTGGATGTCCCTTTTGTATTCCTTAGGAACTTTTTTTTATCAATATTTGTGATTAAAAAGTTAAATTTCGACAGAGGAGACTTAGGTTCAAGTTCTTACTCAACCACAGTGCTCACCAGCTGGCTTTGAGCTACGACAACGTATCTACAGGACTGTTGAGAATAAACTGGGAGACTTGTCTTACCTGAGAGAAATGATAGGATATACAGGTAGTCCTCGACTTACAACAATGCATTTAGTGACCATTCAAAGTTACAACAGCACCGAAAAAAATTACTTATGAGCATCTTTTTCACAGTTACAACCTTGGCCGCTTCCCCATGGTCATATGACCAAAATTGGTCTTGGTTCATATTTATGATGGATCATATTTATGATGGTTGCTTTGTCCCAGGATCAGTTTATGACCTTCTGACAAGCAAAGTCAATGAGGAAGCCAGATTCAGTTAGCAACCGGGTTACTAACTTAACAATTATAATGATTCACTTAACAACCCTGGCAATCAATGTCTAAAATGGGGGAAAACAATGTCTAACGAATGTCTCACTTAACAAAAGAAATGTGGGGCTCAATTGTGGTTGCAAGTGGAGGATTACCTATAACTGCAATGTTGAACTATGCAGAGGTTACCATTCTGATTAAAACTAACTTCTAGGAAACTTGCTGGACCACAGCTTTGGTGGGCAGATTGAGATGGCCCAGGAAATACATGGAAATTATTCCAGAGGTTCCAGAACATTGATTCTTCAGAAAAGGTCAATTCTGCACCGCTCTAAAATGCAATCATAAATTGCAAGTACTAGGTCTTTCTGTCTGTACTAGAAAGTACAGCCAAATAACTGCGCACAATTATTCTTCTACACAACATTATATTTCCTTATCAATGAATCTGGTGGATCTGAATATAGATATACTGTTAATAAGTACCTCTTTGAATGATCTAGATGGGGAAAAGTAGTTTTTATCTGCACCTCTGATAGTTTTCCCTGATCCTTAATTGCCACTTTCGGGAAAAATTATTTTGTATTTCTTTCGCAGAAACTCTTGACATCCAACACTTTTGAGATTAGCCATTTTATTTCTTCACAATATCTCCTTTAGTACAGTGATTTTTGTTTGCTCATTTTAGGAAACTGAATTTATTTATTTTGACACTTCTGACAGGTTTTGTTTTGTTTTTTTAAATACAGTACAGCATATTTTTTTCCATTAAAGTAAACTTCAAAAAGAAAGAGAGAGAGAGAGAGAGAGAAAGAGAGAGGGCAGATGGTGTCCAAGAATTTGTAAAACAAACGTATAGAGCTTCGTTGAAAAATAAATTAAGGATAGCAATGGGGAAGGGGGAATAGGAATACAGGTAGGAGTAGGGTAGCAGAATTCAACCCCAACCTGCCCCAGTCCGTGCTGGGGGAAAGGATGTTGGACTGGGGGAAATGTATGACACCAGGTTCAACTTAACCTCTGCAAACTCAGGTCTGTTTAGGAAATGGAGAAACCATTCCAAAATGACAAATAACCCTTTGACTTTCTTGTGTGGTTTTTAGATCAGCCAAGATGGGTTTTCCAGCTGCCTCTCCGCCTTTCTCCCCTTAAATAAATACGTAGTTCTGTGAAAACCCGTCAGGTAGGGTGACTTATTTTAAAAATAACAAACTAAAAACACCAACACAAACCACGACACCGCAATGAAAGGTCCATACACACATAACATCACCAGCTACTTCTATTTACATGGAACTGGAGAGATTGCTCTTTTTTTTTTCCTTTTTCGTTTTCTGTACACTGAGGAAGACGGGAAGAGGAACAAGCAGGTTATCTATACACTCGGCAAGGTGTAAGAGGGAGAACCGTCTTCTGCAGGGCAACTGAATGGCAGCAGAACGTCTTCCAATCTACTTTCACCTTCAGTGACGTCGGGCAGGTGACGAGCTTCGCTACACATAGCCCAAGGGGCACCTCTTTGCTATGACCAGGCAGCCAGAGAGCTTTGGTCCCAATTTAGCCCTGTCTTTCTCAAGGAGAGAAACTGGGAAATCTGGGTGTAGACTAGGCCGCTGCAAATAGCAGAGCGATCCCACCCTTACAAATTCCTTGCTGGTGGAGCAAAACGATCTACTCTATCGTTTCTCCAAATATGGTCATCTTCTAAATACAGGAAGGCCTTCTTCTTCCTCTTCTACCTGGATGGAAAAAGGATCTACCCCTGCAAGCCTCTTCTTGCTCAAGTGACCAGGTTCAACTAGACCTTAGAGTGATCGTAATGCCTCAGAATCCAGCGTGACAAGAAGCACAGTTTTAAGTTGGAAATTCCTGCCGTTCTGTGAAGAAAGGTATTGACCTTAAAACCTATTCTTTTCATTCATGGTAGAGGATAAACAGCATGCAAGAAGCAGGCACGAACTGGAGCTAAACAAGAGGGAGCGTTGAGGTTAATTAATCTCACTTCGCAGCATTACAAAAACCTAGCCCAATTCAGAGCTGGTAATGGGATAGTTCCCAGATAACTCAGTTTGCCTGAACAATATTATTTTTTCTCTACAGCCCAGTCAGGAGGAAAACAGACAGATACATTTTCCTTCCTGTGAAGACACAGCCAGTTCCCCTTGAATCTCGGGACGGCATCTATTTTTGTCCATACCAAGGGCAGGAAAATGCAGTGGGATCGTGGCGCTTACGAAGCAGGAAGAGGGAAAGGATGTTCAAAGGTGTCAACGGGAACATTATAAATATATAAATAAATAAAACCCCACTAAGAACAGTTAAAAGTTCCAGCGCTGCCCCCAACCCCTTTTTCACGCTCATCAACTTGGACCCTGGGTGGGGGGAAGAAGGGGCCTACGGGCAGATAGAGCTTCTATCCACCCGAAGATTAAAGGGAGCAACTTTTGAAGCATTCAAAGGCCCACACAGAGAGGTGGAGAAGCTCTGGGTTTGAGTCTCGACCACCTACCCCAAAAGGATAAGCAATGGGATAGCTAAATGGTGTGTTGGTGGCGGTAGGGAAGACAGAGAGCACAAACTGTCAAGAATCTAGGGGGCTCTGGTTACTGCAAGACATGAGGCAGGCAAGGTGGGTAGGACAGGAAGAGTCAGGGCATCCACACCAAAGTCTCTTAACAGGCACAATCCTGGTGGGGGGGAGCTTGTTGATCGGTCAGTTGTGGGCCCTGCTTGGCACCGGTCACAGCTGGATCAGCTGCATCCAGTGACTCGGACATCTTTTCGCAAATGATGTCGACCAAACGTTCAAAGGTTTGCTTCACGTTAATGTTGTCCTTCGCGCTGGCCTCGAAGAACTCAAATCCTGGAGGAAGGGAAAAGACAAAATACAAAAAAAAAAAAATGCATGTACAAGACCAAGAAAGGGAAACACAGGAGGGACAAAAGGCCTCGAGGAAAATTAAGGACCAATTATTTCCAAGGGGAGGAAAAAAAAAATAAGGAATCCATCAGCCTCTTGTAAACAGTGGAGTTATTTACCAGAGGTCAGAGTGTTATTTTGTTAAGAACAAGTTTTGCCAAGCTACCATTACTCTTTATATCAACTTAGTAACTTTGTTAGTAGACCATGCGAATGATGAAGACATAATATAGCTCAATTTCAGCAAAGCATTGAGAAAATACCTCATAATTTTTTTTATTAGCAAGCTTGTTAAGAGTAAGCTGAATACACAGATGACTCAAAATCACATTGGAGTGTTCTTATAGATTTATTGAACCAGAGAGATCTGTCTAATAAAATAACCAAGCTTCAGTCCTAAGCTTTATACTCATCATTTATAATTCATGATTAGGATGAAGGGGCAGGAAATTATCTAATTTGCAGAAGACACAAATGAGTGGGAAAATTAAATAGCATGATAGTGAGATGGGTGGCATATAAATTCAATAAATAAAGGACAGAATAAATAGAAGGCAGAAATAAAATAATTTGATATGTTAGCATTATGGGTTGAAAGCGAAAGAATTAAACTTAATAGAGACTAATGCAAAGTTGGTCACCTGGAAAATAAAAATCAAATAGAGAAATAAACCTGGCTTGGCAGTTGTACCTGTGAAAAAAATCTTGGAACAGAAATTGATTGCAAACTGAGTAGGAATAACCAGTGTAATTTAGCTGCCAAAACCACAAGTGCAAATTTAAGCTATTGTAATAGTGTAGATCAGTGGTTCTCAACGGGGGCGGTACTGCCCCCCGGGGGGCGGTGGGAGGATGCTGAGGGGCGGTGAACATGTTTTGGGCGGTAGGGGGGCGGTGGGCATGTTTTGGGCGGTAGTGGGGCAATGAGCATGTTTTGGCATTCGAATTT
>JANHGC010002197.1:22313-34857 GCA_027560395.1 Boaedon fuliginosus | reverse complement strand
AATCAAAAGAACAATCAAATTATTATCAAGATGTTTTACAGCAGGTTTAAAAACACTACAATAAGAATGAAACACTAAGCAATTAAAATAACATGAAATTGGCAGATTTCCCTGCACGTAAGAAGCAGCACAATTATTTTCACAAAGAAAAGAGTTTTTGCTTACGTCTCAACAGGAAGCAGCTAAAGGGAGTCCCACAACTGTGGAGCCACAATTAGTGCTATCTATTCCATATCCCCTCCCTCTCCCCACAGCCTCCAAACAAATCTGTAAACCTGGGGGGGGGGAAATATAGCTTGCCATCCAAAGTAGCCTTGTTAACATTCTTCTTACGGTAGTTAAGCTATTCAAATTTGTTTTTAAATGCTTCGGTGGAAGGGCTTCTTTATGTTGAACATCAATTCTGCATTTAGACAAAATTCAGAAGATGCATATACAGCCATAACATGTAGTGAACCATGCCAGCCTTCCTGTTCCAGTCTTTTCCGATGCCTGGCGTTCCTCACCTTAGCCAACGGCCCTTCCTGATCCGTTTTTACTCCAAAATGAGGGATGGCAGCACAACTGAAGCTGGAACTATGCATCAGTTTTTTCACACCACTGATCTGTGACATTGGCCGCTTCTTTTTCTCCTTGTCTTTTTCTTTGGAAACAGAGGTTGGGATTTCCACCTCATGCTGCTTGTCTGGAGGAGATAGAAAATACAACAGCAATGGAACAAGTCCTGTTACGAAGATCCCCAAAATTCTTCAGAAGCTTATGGGAATTCCTATTGAGATCATGAATGACAATAGAGGAGCTCCCCTAAAGAAACAGATACCCTGCCATGAAAGGAACAAAATATAGGCTGACAGCTTAGATGATTGGATGGTTCATGATAAGATCCCGGACCTTTATGAACTTCCTTTATCTGGGATGGAAAAAATCGTGTCGTGACAGTATCTTGAAAATCTCCAAAGAATCAACATAAACCAAATCAGATCTTTGCTCCTATTAATCTGAGGAGCAGAGCCCCGTGGTCCTATTATGTAATATGGCACCTTCCATCTCCATGAAGCTTTACAAAATCTAAATTCAAGACAAAAAGTAAGAGGAGGCGATAGAGAAGGATGAAGAAACTGTATCGTGTGAAACCCTTTAAAACCACATACTCTTTCTCCCCACTTGGAGTTGGGGACTCAGCCTTCTCATTTCAAAGTTGCTATGAGCTAGCAAATTCCCTGTCCAGCATTAACAATTGTCCTCCTTGAAACAACATTTCTGAAACCAAAGAGTTAAGCATGCTGAAAAAAGTGGAGTACGAAAAGCCCCCACCCCTGCACGAGTCTCCTGCTGTTCAAAGGGAGACCCTCCCCCAATATTGAGGCACAGAAGGATTGACGTCAGCAGAAACTAATAATATTACAGACACCATGGCAACCAGAGACAATGCGTGGTGGAATGTCGGTCCTTTCCTCAAAGTGATGTTTCTAAGACCAGCCAGGGTCTCCCCACCTCACCTGTCTTCTCTCTCTCACACACATATACACGTATATACTCAAACTTGTACAACACATGAGGGGAAAAAAGTAACATACATGGAGAGAACAAACGGGAAGAACTTTCAGTTAAACTATTTTGCAAAAAAGCAAGCTATGCTAAGCTATGTGACTTTCCTATAACGTTTTTAATTTTTAAAAATTTGTAAGTGAAATCAGTTTATAAGCACCAATAGTGATATAATCAAAGCATATTCTTTATTAATATATATAATATATTATTAATATATATAAAATCTGAATAAGAACAATAGGATTAGGATTTCCTTCCAAGATTAGAATGTTTTTTGATTGATCCATTTTTTTCTTTTTAAATCATAAACGTAGTATTCATTTTCAAACAAATTCTTTTATTGTAAGTGTCATTATGTGGACTGGTCATTATCTGCATCATCATTATAAGGCAGCAGTTAGAAGTTAGACAACTAACTTGCTGCAGCCATCTAGTGGTTGTCCAGATGTTTTCAGCTTAGAGTTGGCAATTCTAATTGCTCTTTTTCTAGAAGTGTTGTATTTTAAATATATTTTTTCAATGACCTTCAAATCCAGCAGAAGTTTCAGTTATTCAAGGTCATCTATTATTGATTTTTTTAATTTTTAAAATAATTAAAATAAATTCTATTGCATGATGATGATGACATCCATTCACTTAACAGAAGAAAATTAAAAGGCACGTTCTCTTGCAAAGCTAAGAAGAATGTACCAATCATGCCTGTATCTTTGCCTCCTTGAAAAACAAGAAGGCAGATTGAAGTAGAATTTAGGCATTTATTTTATAGCTTAGTAAAGACCAATGTTTCCCTCCTTTTGCCAGTTTCGGTTTGCATATCAAAGTCAGAATACATGTCTTGTTGTCTACTGTTCTTGTGCATTATCAGTGCACTTGATCTATATGTGGTTATTTTATATATTTCTATATAGCTTCACCTACAATTGTTTCTCCAGGTGGTTTACAACAAAGCTATTATAATGGAATAATAAAGGCAGCATCTAAATCACTAGGAAAATTGATTGTGCAAAGGATTAAAAGAGTATGTTAGTGCAAGAGAAGCATTTCTCTCTGAAGCATTAAAACAGCCACTTCGCTCACAAAGCTCATGCAGTTGCTTCTCTCCCAGTTGTCTCTGCCCATATGTGCATGCATAGATAATAAATGTGGGGAAAAAAACTGTCAGAGAAACAAAATAACTGGACACACATGTATATACAGAAAGAACCGGAGAAAGATTTCAAGATAGCCATGCCAGTCTTGTCAAGGACACGGTTGCCTTCGTATTTTCAACAAAGGTACTTGGAGAAATGGCTCTTTTGAATGAAATGGCCCATCCTTGATAGTAAAAATGAATAGGGGAGGAAAAAGGAGAACAATCAAATAAGAAATAATTCAATGATCCTTTAAATTCAGAAGACAAAGGTGAATGGACAGGTCTTCAACAGGATTCTAAAAGATATCATTGGAGGCATGTGAATTTCAAGGAGAGATTGTGCCATAATACAAGTGCTGACCCCAGAGTGAAAACCTACTTGCCTACTTGCATGTGAATGCAAGATATCAATTTCTTCAATAGGACATATATAGAAGTACTGATGACCTAATGGACTAAGACCATTTTAACTAAGTTTTTTATTATCTATATTATTATTCTCTGTATATGTCCATCTTTTGGGCATTTTGTCTGTCTGAAAATTGAGGGTAGCATTTCATGAATCAAATAAAATTTGAAGAATTAAGGTCAGATACATTTTATTATATTCAGCTAATCTCTGTATGTTTGCATTACACTATTCACATTTGGTAAAGTTCTATTCTACCCAAGATGTACATTTGCTACCCAGCGTAGCCTATTTTTTTTAGACTCATTAATGATCCACGAAAAGGATCTTGGGATTGCATTGAGTATCTCAAACAAGACTCAACATGCAGTCCCTAATTCAAAAGGTTAATTCCATTTTGAGAATCTTTAGTAAAAGAACTGAAATTAGATTGGCTTTGCTGTTAGTTGATAAATCATCACAGCTGCTGTTTATACATTTATTTTGTGGATGTTTTATTCTTTTAATGTTTTTTAAATTGCTTTATAATGTTAGAATTGTAAGCTGCCCAGAGTCACTTGGTTGAATAGGACAGCTATAGAAATTGAATGAATGAACAAATGAATGATGCTACTAGCTTCATAATTCTAATACACAATTGCTGCGCTTAATGTTTTTTTATAGTACTGGAAAAACTGCAGGAAAGAATAGCCAAAACAATGTAGGGCTAAAGCTAATTCGCTATCAGGAAAATATGTAAAATATGTAAAAGGCTGGGGCATTTAGATAAAAAAGATATACATTAGAGGAGATATGCTAGAGGTGTATCAGAGTAGTCAAAATGCAGTAATGGTAGATAATGGATCTTTCAGGAAGAGAAATTTAATGATAAGATATTTGGGACTAATTAAGAGAACCACTTTTCAGCAAACAAAACGTTTAACTATGGTGTTCGCTGTCCCAAGTCCCAGTGATGCATGCCCACTCGGATCGTTTAAAAAGGAGATTAGACAAGAATGAGATGGTCTGTTATTGAGGTGTATGTCACCCCCAGCATCAGGTGGAATTACACTTCTGAATATTCATCATGGCAAAATACAGAATAGAGCTGGAAGTATCTATTCCAACTTTTGCTCAGTACAGGATCCACTAAGTACATCTATGCAGTTGAGGATCTAGCCTCTGTTTGAAGACTTTTAGAGAAGAAAAACTGATCACTTCATGTGGCAGTCTGTTCCAATGGTTGTCAACTTGTATGGTCAGGAACTCAGCTTGTACGTGAAGAAGATGGCATTTATGTCTTTATTATAGAATTTCCAGTGATGTTCGGTTAGTCACTGTAGGAACAGAAGACTGGACTAGACAGATTGGCAGGTCTGCTACAGCACAGCTCTCCAAGATTTCTCTTTATGGTGCTTTAAAAGAGAATAGTGATAACCTCACAAGAAGGATGCTAGTTTTTCAAGAAACCTGGAATCCGAAAATACTAAAAAAAAAATCAGTATTTTTCACTTGTATTTCTGAAGTTCTTTAAGGCCTATTGCTTAAAGAACTACTGCTTGGAAAGAGCAGTATGTATTGTAGACTACTATAGAATAACATTTCTTTAAGAGTTTGCATCTGCCTCCCCTTGGAGAAGGGACTGTCCTACCCTTCCATATCAATTTAACAATTTTCTCAAGGATTGCATTTGAAGATCATAAAGCTGATGACTCACCCAAGAATGTGTTGGAGATGTACTCGGATACCTGGTTTCCAGAACGGCTTGTTTCCGAGAGGTGTGTCAGTTCTCGATTGAGCATTCTTCTAAACTAGAGACAGAAAGGAGAGGAAATCAGCAACCTGTAAGGATCCATCACAGCATTTGCATCAGGAGCATCTGAATCCCATGTGGCTGGCCTTAAAGATACCATTGAACAGGAGGCCATTGTTAAAGAAAGAGATCAGTGGCAAGGAAAGGTATTTCAAATAAGGTACTTCAATGGCAGAAAAATATCTCTACTTCTTAATATCTGAATTTTCTCGGCTGGCTTCTGGTTATACTCAGAATCTGAGAAAGGATTGCCAAATTGCAAGCAAAGATATCCATCCACTTTGATTTCTGAACAGTAAAATAATAGGTATTGAGTTAGCATAGAACCTGAGACATGAAAATGAGTCAAAAGAAAGCAAATGTTGAAATCTGCACTGGAAAAGCTAAACCACATCAAAGTCTTTTGATGACCTACAAATGTATTATCTATCTTCTTGTTATTTTGTAAGCTTTTAAATGATGCGCATTACTGGTAGCAGGTATGGCCAAGGAGAAGAAGAAACATCAAAGAAAATTTAAAAAACAATGACTTGGGGGATTCTGATGGCACAATCCTAGATAAATCGTCAATTTTACATTTTTAAAAGTGAAAATTTGAAAATTTTCAAACATTAAAGGTGAGCTCAGGAATCTTGCTTCAAAAATAGTGTAAAAATTCATTTTTATTTCTGGAAAAGAGGAGAATACCCAAGAAACTCGATAAAGAATTTGTTGATGAATGCAAAGATACATTCATGTGGGTATATTTTACTGCCTTTTCTCAAATATGACCTAATTCCAAGTCAGATGTGTTAGATCTCATCCACACTGAAACAAGCCTTCCATCCTATTATAGGATTCACCTTAATGAAAAGGAATTATACTTAGGTGAGACAATGTGGAGTTATATTCTACAATGTGAATTAATGCACCTGGTCCTTTCCTAGAATCGTTTAAAAATTCAGCTAGTGGGAAGAAGAGTTCCATATAACTTAAAACACACACAATTGCCTCGATTGCATTTTTTTGCCCTCTTTGAAATAAGCTTCTTTTATAAATGTCTCTTCATCAAGTGACATATTCTTTGGGGAGGGGGACGGACCCCCCCTGAAGTACTCTTTCGTCTGGCTGACGGCATTATCTAGCCAGTTTCGCGGAGTTCCTTCGAGAGTATTTTCAACAAGGTTAAAAAAATAAAAGCATTACTGATGTATCAAAAGCAGAAACCTCCTGTCAGCTCCTGAGATAAGGAGAGGATACCTGAACAATTAGAGAGAGAGAGAGAGAGAAAAAAAAGGCATCCCCATTGCTGCAGAACAGCGTGCATTTAGGGGTGTGCGTACGTATGTGTGTGTGTTTGATGTTTTGTGTCTGTGACTAAATCTTTGCAGCGGCAAAGCCCCTTTCCGGCACCCCTTGCTGGAGAGATTTGCCGAGAGTTACATTTTGTCAGGGAGTCCCCACTTACCTTGATGCTGCTGTCCCAGAATGCGAACAACGAAGTGCTGGCGTCAGGCATCGCAACGCCAAAAGTGCCAGCTTGTGTGCGAGCCCACCCTTCTCTGAGGCGCCCTAGTCAGACCACGGATGCTCCTACCAAGGGGCCCCAACTACCGTCCAGAGCTCTGCAACAAGGAGCCTAGGACTTGTCTGCAGCGCTGAGAGTCAGGACAGAAGCTGAGGAGGGGGACAAACTCCCCCCTCCCGCATCACCACCGAAGAAAGGTTCTTCCATGGATGTACCAAGGCTGCTCCAGCATCAGGTACCTCTCCTTTCTGCTGCCATCCAATCCGAAGCCACAGCCACAGAGGCTGGAGCCAGCTCAGTTCTCCCATTGGCTGGCAGAGCCTTTGAGGAAGGCGATTTGCTTTAACCCCGATGGTGCCCAGGCACAACAGAGCATGGAAGTTATTTCCAAAAACTCTGTTTAGCAACAGCCAAGGCTTTCAGGGAGACGGGGAAGAGGAATACTGGGAGATAACCCCCCTCCCCCTCCATTACAATTGGAGAGCGTGTTCTTCCTAGGGCAAACGAAGACTGGAAAAGGCTCTTTTGTTTTGTGTAAAAAGAGCTCACAGTGACATGAGGGAAGGCTGATCTTTTTCAGGTTCTAAAAGTTGCAAGGGAAGGAAACTTATTTAAATATGTCCCTGCCTTTCTGCCCCACAGATAGGCTGAACATCTTAAGCTAAAACTCAATTGGGTAGCTTGGCATTGTTTGGTTTATGCTCCAGGTCATTGTATTAAGCCATCAGAGGGTCATTGCATGTTATATAAACCTTGCAAATGGGTGCTATTACCCCACTCTCATGCCTTGGAGCGTCTCCCACACAGAGAGTCACTTTTGACTGGTTTCCAGCACAGTGTATCCTTTTTTTTTTTCATTATTATTTTCCACTCCCTGGGAATCAGTGAACCAGAAACTGGGAGCGTATAAAAAAATGGAAGGAACTTATTTTATTGCCTTGAATGAAAGGCAATAAAAGTTGCCAGCCATTTTAGCATTTTGAATACTGAGCCATACTTTTATTCCTCCCCAACTGTCTTCTCTGGTATTTTTTCCCCCTGCTTAAATACATAAAAGTTATTTATAGCGGTCACTTCCGATCTTTTCTGACCGATATCATGGCTTGTTTATTTGTACGACTGGTCAACCGAGGCTGCCCTTCAGGAAGTTCACTAATGCTTCTCTTCAGAGAGAAGAATAAAGTGAACGGTGGGGAAAGGCACTGGTGGATGGCCAGTGGCCCAGAGCAGGCCTTCCCCAACTCTCTAGTTGCAACAGCAAAGGGATATATTTTGGGAAGAGTTGCACTGGACAAACAGGGGTTGCAGACTAGGTGGGTTGTGGAATGTTCTAAACAGCAACCCCATTTCTCAACTTTCAGCCGTTCCCCAAATTTTAATCTGCTTCAAGCAAAAAGCCTGCGTCATTTCTTTCGCTTCCTCTTTTCTCGCAAAACTTGATGCCATTTTTAAAAAGGAAACAACTCCATGGCCATAACACAACAACCAGTACTCTGCCAAAAGGGGAACTGATAGCCAAGGTTGAGAGTGGTCAAGAAAGAGAGAGAAGAGGGGAACTTCCTGCCTTTGGAGTTGAATCCCAACCCGGGTTGAATGTCTTACCTTGTTGGAAGCCATCTCACTGACTGAATGACGCGTTTGCAAAGTCTCCAGCTGATCCAGGCACCAGTCTAACTCTTCCAAGGTCTCGATAGCCAATTTTTGGTAGGCATCCTCTATGAAATGCAAAGAGCATAACTGAAAATGCCATCTAGAAGGCATCTCTGTGCCACCTTAAGGAGTGGCACCACTGAGTCTCCACAACCATCTGAAAATTAGGCTCAAAACTGCCAATCACCTGGGTAGCCCTTGGTGGAAACCACGGTGGTACATTTTACAAACCGGTTCTAGTTTGAGAAAAATGGTCCAGCTGTTATTTTTTGCAGTTCACATGTGGCATCCTCTCAGAACTATCGAGGTGGAGGCTAAGTATCATGGAGGCATAACAACCTTGCAAGTAAGGTTAAATAAAATGGGATAATATTTTAGAGTTATCAGAGATTCCAGTTGTAATATTTGGAATCAGCTGGGAAGCAAATCTACAGTAAACAGAACAGAATCATTTGATTCAGAATATTATATTAGCCTCTTCAGGGAACAAGATGCTGATCCACATGGGATTGCCAGAAAAAATGGTATTAATGATTTATATCAGAGTTGCTGCAATACAAATAAATGCTCTTATTTTGGACCAATTTCCTTAAGGGTTGCAATCCTAACCTAACGTTTTAATTTGCTTTTGGGATTTTCTTTTGTTAACATTAGCTCTTTTTATTCTGTAATTTTATTCTACAAGAACTTGAAGCAGCAGTTTGGACATTGAATGCCTGCTGGAAAAGTAGTTTGCATATATTTTAAATGGCTGGAGCAATGTTTCTGAACCTCGGCAACTTTGGCTGGGGAATTGTGGGAGATGAAGCCCATACATCTTAAAGTTGCTGAGGCTGATAAAAACAGGGCTAGAGAAATAAGATAGGATAGGTCTTTGCTGTCAAGGAGCTTATAATCTACATTTCAACCTTTCCTGGGCTCGTGCCTCCTAGAAGGCTAAATTCAGTTTGTTTTGCTTTAGTGTATAAGCTCATTCATAGGGGCTTAACATTATGTGTGAACCAAGGAGCTATACTTATTCAGTATATCAACCAAACACTGAATTTTAGGGCAAAATCCTGGCTTTAGGCTTCCCTGACATTGTTTACCTTGTCCAAAGAGGCAAGATAAGGAAGCAAAGACGAGAAAGGGATAAGGAAGCAACAGAGGCTTTCCTCCTTGTCATTCTAGGACTTCTGAACGCCACAGCCTAGGAATCCTGCTCAAGAATGCATGGCCATAGCATTGGTATATAAGTTGCCTCCCCCTCACATTAACCCTATCTCACTGGGAGCCATCAAACAACCCCCTCCCCCAAATTTACTGCAGCATGTGCCTCTGTGGCATCCCCTGCCTTCTGTCAGACAAGCCCACGGAGGTCGAGATATGCTCCTGGAGCCCATTTGCCCGAAGTCAGGGGTCGGCCAAAGGTTTAGCAGAATGCAGGGGGGGGGGAGAGAGAGGTGGTTCAGGTTGCCCTGAGGCAGGGAAGGAAGGGCTGCCCATCAGAAGGGCCTGTCTCTGGTGGGGCCGCAGAGACCAGCTGAAAGAGAGCGCTTTGAATAATGGAACAACTGACGTCAATTGGAGACGTTCCACCCGCCGCAGAGGTGGCATGAAACGGAGCCAGAGAAGGAGGGGCAGGGAGAGGGCAGCCCAGAGCAAACACAGACTGCAGAGGCTGAGGGGGGTGTGGCGGGTAGGGGTGGGAGGACAAGTAGCCCACAGGGGGCAAGGCAGGCCCTGGGAGGCTCCCACTAGAATCACCTGCAGCGGGGCCTCAATACGACTCTCATGCACAATGCATGAAAAGGAGCTGGTATCACCAATCATCCCCCCCCTCCCTGCTTTTGTCTTTAGGCAGAAGAAACCTTTTTTTTTCCCCCTTTTCTTTCCACGGCTTCAATACAGTTGCCTGCTGACACTGCACAGACACGAGCTCCGAGGAGCCCCCCGAATGTTTAGTTCGAACTTCTGCGGCACAAATTCACTTGGAAAAGGGCAAATCGTCCTTTCCCAGTATCCAGACACGGGAAAAGGTAAAGCACGGGGGTGGAGGGTCAGGAAGCCACTAAAGTGGGATGTGAGAGAAGTAAAATCCTGCAGGAACATAGAGGCAGGGTTGTTTTTTCCTCACGTCTCACAAAAAAATGGGAGTCTGCAGCACCTCCAATTTAACCAGTTAACCATTTTTTTTTTTAAAGAGCTATTTTGTGCCCAGGGCTTAGCTTGTGGAACTCTTGGCCCATCGAATGTAGCGATAGTTGACAGGAGATTTTGACAAATTCAGCAGGGAAGATCTATTAATAGCTGTTAAGCTATGAACGAGGGCTGAGACTTCCATAGTCAGAGGCAGTCTAGCTCTGAATGTCAGTTACTGAGAACAGCCAGAGACGGGCACCCATCTCTCTTGCGGACTTTGTGGACGCATCTGATTGGCCTCTCTTGAAAGCCAGATGCTGAACGATGCAGACCTTGGATCCAAATCAGCTGATTTCTTTTTACAAGCTTAGGAGCTTTCCAGTTTGTAATAATGGGCCACCTCACAACGGGAGGCCATTGTACTTCAAAGAGAGTATTTTGAGAAAAAAAAACAAGAAAAAGAAAAAAGTAAAACAACCCAGAGACAACTGAGAGGGTTTACCTGATAGATTGACCTTAGAGGTAGAGAGGGGATTGATGGGACCAGATGTTCGCCTGCAAAATATAGCATAAAGTTAAGCTTCTCTGAAGCCCTGTGGCCCTCTGGGGCTGGTGATGGAGAGAGGGGGGAAATCCCCCAACTAACTTTTTACTCAAGCGCATCTCCCCCCCACCCCCGCACACCCGGGGAGGATTACAATATTACCGGCATACAAATTATAATTGAACCATAAACTCTAATTTAAAAATGGCTGCATCCCTAAGCAAATTTACTTGAAAATTAGCTCTGCCAATACGCCAAGAGGTTGTACTTCAAAGAAGCCCCATTTTAGATGGGAGCAGTCATGTGAAAAGTCTTCCCTACTTCTCTTTCTTTCAGAAAACTGGGACAAAAGTAGCTCTCACACACAGTGAAGTTCTCCTTCTCTCTGGTCGAAACAGGCAAGATGGCAGCCACGGCATCTTGTCATGAATGCAAGCTCCGCCCCTTTGCCCCTCATGGTTGTACTGACCCACTTGGCTTTTTTGAGCCCTCCCTGTAGGCATTTAGGCCTTATTGCATTGTGACCTTGCACCGGCCATCTTGCTCGTTTTGACCTCCGCTGGGAACACAGCTGCTCTCACTCTAGAAATGTTCTTCCCATCTTTGTCTCTGTTTCTTGTTATGTTCCCTCTGTTTAGAGCTGCACAACCCAGCACCCTGTGACACTGAGGATGCGGCTTCATAGCTGTATTAAATCAGCATTCCTCCGAGTCAGAAGAATCGTAGGCCAACAGGTAAGCTTCACTGTGCCTCAGAAACCTGGCTGGGAAGGGATGCTCCGGTACAGATTTAATTCCCAGGCTCCCTTTCCTCTCCCAGCATGTATCTCCTACCGATGGGGAAAACTATCACGAATCACTCTCCGTAACACGTGGCCTGATGGTGCAAAGTTGAAGCCCTCCAGTTTGTGCCTGGAATGGAGGGTTTAGTCACTTTTCAAGTGGCCTAAGCGAACATTGATCGTTGGTCTTTGGAGATCAGCAATTCCAGCTGACAGATTGGTGGCCATAGAAAGGAGCAGGAAAGAGCTCACTTCTTTTCCTATCACGCTGCTACTCTTATGTGCCCCTCTGACTGGACACTTCTTTTTCCTTTGTTTGCTTTCTTGACATGGGAATATCAGTCTTCTGGAAATGGTTGGGTTCATGTCAAGAGTCATATTTTTCTGGTGAAGGGGAAGGAAGGAGAACAACACAGCCTGTCAGTTGGGAAGAGCTCAAAGCTACATCAGGGGAGCTCTATTCTGCATCATCCTGCTCCCTCCAACATCCCAGTCTCGGTTGGTGGTGCTCCTTTTTTTTAACATGGGAAGAATCTTCTGGAAAATCAGTGTTCCTGTGGGGAAAAAGGGAACTCGCTCTTTCATTTTTTTCACAGCCCAGGAATCTATTGAAGATGGAGCTTGCAAATGGTAGCCTCCACAGGACACACAAAAATGCATTATAGTCAAAATTGGGGTACCTTCCCCCCAAAAAAGATACTGCTGGGAGAAGAATGACCGTGCAAATCCTGTACTTGTTAGGACTAGCAAAAAAACCCTGTAATATGTTCATTTGGGAGTCTGATCAATGAGATGTGTCTTCCCTTGTTTATACAGACCACTCTTTTGTAAATACAAATCTATTAGTTGTTGACAAGTCTGCCAAAAACCAGGGTTGCCAGTCTTCCAGAAAACTGGCAGACCCATATTCATAAAATGAAGCAGTTGAGGGTTATGTGGGTAGCAATAGCACTTAGACTTATATCCCACTTCACTGTGCTTTACAGCCCTCTCTAAGTGGTTTACAGAGTCAGCCTATTGCCCCCAACAATCTGGGTCCTCATTTTACCCACCTTGG
>JANHGC010002197.1:0-10132 GCA_027560395.1 Boaedon fuliginosus | reverse complement strand
TCATACAACACCGGCAGCGGCTATGAAAAAAAAACAACACCCCCCCCCCCGAGCTAACAGCAATGAAGATGGGACAGCCGAGCGCCCCTGGGGAATCTCTATGTATTTCTCTGTGTAACTTTGGCACAGTTTGTGTGGCAGGAGGGTGCGTGGGTGGGAGGGCGCACATGTAACTTGATCTAGGCTATTAGCATATGGCGCTTCCCATCTTTTCCAGAACGAACTCTTCTGACAGGCAAAACAGCTTGCTGGACTCCTGGTCAGAGAGAGAGCCATCCTTTCCAGTTCAGAGACGGACGCTGGGATGGACTCCCTGCAAAAACCTGCGATGTGTCACTGAACTAAAAGTAGACGAGGACAGCTGCGGATTCGTTTCCAGTTGGAGGGACGGGTGGCCTCCTTGACATCACCCCTGGGGCCAGGTGATAGCATCATCTAGATCAGGGGTCCCCAAACTTGGCAACTTCTGAGAGCTAAAGTCCACAAGTCTCGAAGTTGCCAAGTTTGGAGACCCCCCTCATCTAGATGGAATCCTTCCCTAGCAGGATGGAAGAATGAGAGCCAGTTTGGTGTAGGGGTTTAAAGGCATCAGGCAAAACACCAGGAGGCTGTGAGTTTTCGTCCTGCCTGAGGAATAAATCCTGGATGACCTTGGGCCGGTCAATCACTCCCAGGGCTGAAAATGACATTTCTTGATTCTGAAAGCCATTTCTGAAAAAAAATGTGGTCAAAAAACCTGCAGGGATTTGTCCAGGTAGTCATCTAGGATAATTTGAAGGCACCTCTGCCACCAAAAGTAGACCAGTCTCTTCCTTCTTCTTCAAACCCACCTTATTTCTATGTGCACAGAGAAAACAATGACCTGGTGGGTCTACCACACCCTAGTTAGAGTTGCTCCGGTTACAATTTAAAAGAGGGGCATGAATCTGCTTGTGAAGGAGGGACAGGCAGAACCCCATGATGGGTTAAGCAAGTAGGTCTTCTCCATGGTCACCCTGTTAAATCTCTCAGGAGGTAGGGCTTGGGGGGAGGGTCTCCATTCATGCCTCAGTGGGTCAGGTGGGGAGATGGCACAGGGCATATCTAACCGATGGGCCTTTAAAAGCTGATGGGAATATTGAGCTATTTTATCAAGCGTCAGACTAGGTCCGTTGGGTCTTCAAACCCAGTTCTTCCCAGGAATTCTTAAAGAAAAGCTCTTTGGCTGGGATCCTACATACTGCCACATGTAGCATTGAGTGCGAAGTTGGAAACCCTTTTGACAAGGCCTTTTGGCTTGACGTTTTGCAAAGGAGCTCCAGGAATGTGAAGCAACAAACGAGGAAGGGATTTGCTAGGATCTGAATCAAAATGGGGCTGAAACCCAGAGGCCCATAAACACAATTCCTTCTTGACTGGCTGATCATGATATTGCCCTTCATCAGAGGCAGCTGGCAGAGATCCAGGCTCAGGAGGGTGGGGGCACAAGAAATGGGATTCCTTGACCGTAATTCCCCACTTGCTCCTGGATTCCTGCTACGTTTCTTGGCTTCCCACGCACCCTCTGCACAGGTGCTGGACCACAACCTTTACCTGATATTTGGGGAGCTCTGAAAATTGGGGGGGCAACCAAATACAGCTATGCAGTGGGCAGAAAAGGAATGTAAGATCTCCTCCAAGATGTGTGTATCCCACCTCCTGCCAAGTGACTATATAAGGTTATAAACCAGAAGGAAAAACAAATGACTCTGGTGCACAAAGCCTCACATTTGGGACGAAGACTGGAAACTTTTTCTGATCCTGGTCTTGATACTTGATTAGCATTTTCATTTTTTTTTATAAAGGAACCTAAGTTGAAAACTATTCATATTTAACAAACAATCTCTGCAGAGCCTTTGCTTTGCCTGTGAAAGCCTCCCTTACTTCCTGAAGCAAAGAGATCTGTACTTTCTCCTGTACCTAACGAGATGCTTTTTCTGACAGCTTAAAGGTATCTAGTAGATGGAAGAATCTGTTGTAGATTAGGTGGACAGCTTTAATTCACAAACCCTGCTGCTTCTCAAATTTGCATGCTTGGGCAGTTTTTTGTTTTTGCCAATTTGAGGGGTGCTAGTCCTCAGGAATTTGTATTCGTGGGTTCTTAAATTTTCATTAAAAATATCAGAGGCTGTACACTCTATTTGGAGATTTGCCTTTGTGTATATAAGGGTGCAGGGAGGAAAAAGAGAGAGAGAGAGATACTAAATGAAGATGACACTAATAGAAACACAGGCCAAAACATTTCTCTAACTCCCCTAACTTATCATACAGACTTTGATAGACAGCTGCCCTTCTTACAGAACCCTTTTTTACCCTCTCCTCCCTAACCATCATTTAATTGGAGATGCCTGAAATAGATCTTCATTAAGACAGAATTAGGAGCGGTGCATTTAATCAAGAAATTTCATACCTGTGAAAGCAAATGCCATCGTGAATGTGTTTGGTTTCTAAGAGAAACCTGGATTTTATTTGTTGCAGCACACCACTAGCTCCACTAGGTGGAGGCAGTTTACCACACCAAAATTTTAAACAAGGAGATTTTTTATTGCAATGCTGGCTTGACTTTCCTCACTGTTGAGCTGGAAAGTTTTCTTCCCTTCTCTTAGTTAGAAAAATACTTGACTGACAGGATGTTGGCTATCTCCATTTGCTGATGCTGTTCTTGCTCCTCTTCCCTGGCTTCTGTCCAAGTCAGTGTCTGACAAAGCCTAACCAACCTTACAGATCTTGAGGTTGAGCTCGGAGGGTCTCAGAATAAGGAGAAAAATACTGCTTTAACGTATGTACTGCCATCATAATAATGATTTAAGCCTGCCCCACAGACTTGAGATGAGATGAAGGCAACATGAAAGGGAAACAGCAGGCAAGAGAAATGGCGGGAGCATCCTTTCACCATAGTCAGGTGCAAGTTGGAACACGGCTGCAGTTTCCTGAAATCTCAGTGTTTGATAGTTTTTAATTAAAATAGTATTTACATCATTAGGAATCAAAGAATATTCAACGCACAGCCAACTGTATTAATTAACATTGGGTTCCTTTTTCATTTAGGATCACAGCGTTCATCCACAGCGTTAATATCCATTTTCTTACATTCGTATTTTAAACTTACTTCAGAAATTTGGAAAAAAGTTAAACTGCTTGGCTTTCTCATTTTCTCATTCCCGAGGATAAATTTGTTCAATATTAGCTGAGATCGTAAAACATTTTTTTTAGAGAGAGAGAAGAGATTGAATTCTGGATAGAAATTCACTTGCGGCTGTGCTTATAAATAAATGGTTTAAATTCCAATTTCAGGTGAGTCAAATTCAGCCTTTTTTCCACAAACTTATTGAGATGTCATTAGTGAAGACCATTAACAGCAATTGAAGAAGGGTGGAAAAACGAGTGAATAACAAGACAAGGTTCTCTCTGGCAAATAATGGGTGGGTGGACTTATCCCCAAAGGTGAGGACAATGATTTGGTCAGAAGGTGCAGAACAGAATAATAGAATTGGAAGGGACCTTGGAGGTCTTCTAGTCCAATCTCCTGCACAACCATTTCAGACATATGGTTGGTCCATTTCTTTTTCAAAACTTCCAATGTTGGAGCACCCACAACTTCTTAATTGTTCTGTCAGGAAGTTTCTCCTCAGTTCTAGGTTGATTTCTCTCCTTGACTAGTTTCCATTCATTACTTCTTGTTCTGCCTTCAGGTACTTTGGAGAATAAATTGATCTTCTCTTCTTTTGTGGCAGCCTGAGATATTGAAATACCATAAATCATGACAACAGCAAGCCTGAAGATTAAGACTGGCCCATATTTGAGAGAGTTGTTTGCCTTTAACCCGTTCTCTAGTACCTAAATGGCGATATTGTTCCTTTTCTTCTCTCTGTCCAGTTCTTCTTCCTTTCCTTGTACTTAAAGTTCTCTTCAATCGCTGAATAAAACGGATTGCCTGTAAAATGGTTCATTTATTGAATTGATTCTTCATACGCGTAATAAACTAATCATTTTTGTCTTGCATGGAAAAAGAAAACATTCACACTCCCAGCAGAAACAGTAAAAAGGAGGGGTGGGGAAACAGCAGAAGCGGTGTGATGAGAACATTCATTGGACTGGGAAGAAAATAAAAAAAAGAGACTAGTAGCATCTTTTCTGACTAATGAATGTAAGGACCAGCTTTCCCAAGTATCCTGGGTTTTGTTTTTGTTTTTGCCACTATAGATTTCCAACTGGAGAATGACAGGACTGAGTCTGAAGAATTGGTAGCAAATGCAACCTTCTTTGGAATGACTGAGTTGATGGGTCTCAAAAGGAGTCGATTGGACAATGTTCTTGATGGGAAGGGCTTTTGCGTGTCCCTCTAGGACTAGGTCCTGTTCCTAGGACTTGGATTGTACTATTTTTGGGGAGATCCCTCACCTCCCACTCCGGATTCCGTTAAATCCCTCTGGATCAGATCAGTAAAGTACCTTCTCTTTCTCAGTTCTCATAAGGTCCAGAGTTCTTAATCTCTGAAATGTAACCCATTATCAAAGAATCCAAACCATTCTAAGTAGTGCCACCTGTAGAGCCAGTTCTCACAGTCTTCTTTTCTCCTTTTTAGACTCTGGGCTTCCAGCAAGAAGGAATGAAAAATACCCCCTTTCCCTGGGTCCTTCACCTCCTGTCCAGATGTTCATAGTCCCTTGCAATATCTTCAAGATTGTGTCATTTGTCTCCATGGAGATCAGGAGTAAGAGCTACCGGTATTTGTCAGTGGGTTTAAAGAGTCTTGGGAATCTTCATGTCAAGCTTCTCTTGATAGACTGACCAAGTGAAAGACTGCTGGTTCAGTCCCCCTCAATAGAGAGGGTCCAATCACCATCATTCCTCCTCTTGGGGCCAAATAAGCAGTTCCACCTTTGCAGAACCTGTGGCCTCCTCTTTAGTCCTTGACTCTTCATGGCAGAATTCTTCATTCAGGGGTCCAGAAACATAATCACTGACAAAACGCTGATGTATTTTCCAAAAAGCAAGAGTCCTCTTTGGCACTTGACCCTTTATGGAAATGCCATGAAGATCTATCTGTCCCCTCTGCCTCTTATCTTTTGGGAAGTTTCTTAGGTCTCCACAAGTGCTTCTTTCATCCGATGCAAATATTCTTCACCTTCCTTGGAAAAACTGCAGGCTTTATTTATTTATTTATTTATTTTATTTTATTAAATTTATACCCTGCCTTTCTTCCCCCAACAGCCCCTTCTCCTTCTCTTCCAGGAGGACAGTAAGCTTCAACTTGCATTATTTCTTTTGTTGCACTGAATCATATGCATGCATGTCTAGGGGGCATGCAATGCTTCCTACTCTCCTATCCCTACTCTGGAGCCCTGGAAATGGGAGCTGGAAAAAGGGCTGGCAAGCAAAGGATGAAATGTTTGCATATAAGGCAGCATTTGCATGATAATCTCACTGGGTGGGTATCATCATTTTGGCACCCTTCTGCTTTGTCCTGGACCTTTGTTGAATAACAAGTTAAGCAAAACCAGCTAGCACAAACCTTTATTGTTAGACTCCTAAGTAGGCACCACAGAGTTCAGTGAGCCCATCCTCCAGGTAACGGAAGGAAATTGACCTCTTCATGCTCTCTTCAAAGAAAGGGCAGAATTAACTAAGGCTGTGCAATTAAGCTGGTTCACAGGAGAACATGATCCTTCGAAGGCTCTTTTTGGAGAGTTTTATTGATCAGTCAAAAAGCTTTGGACACTGGACTTAATGAAGCAAAAGAGTCAGTTTAGCACTACCATCCTTTTTATGTTTCCTCAGAAGTCCCTGTGGTTGTGCTCAATCAACCTGGCCATAGTTTGCTTAAACATAGTTTCTTGAGTCCTCCACGAGGTGCTGGATTCATACAGAATAAACTGCAAAACATGAACGATAAACTACAATATATGGAATTCTTGATGCTCTCTAAGTTTGGTTATTTGCATTAGTCCAGGGAAGTGCTGGGTTTGCTTCTGTTTATGGAGCATATACCAATTTGCCCTGCCAGTTTTGATGGGGAGGTAGGCTTTCTTCCTTAGTGGTTCCTTGATCAGAATATTGTCTTCTGCCTGATTGTTTGTGTGGTGTTAATCCTGCTTATCTGAATGCTTGACTGCAAAATGGGATATGTTCTAGTATTTTTGTTTCCATTCTACATTGTTATTGTCTCTTTTTTGAATCTATAAATGTGGTTTATCTCTATATGGCTATTGATGATTTATTTGTCTGAATGCCTAGCTTCCGGGAATTCCCTGGCATTTAGCTTGGCCTAATAATATTTCTCAGTTGAAACTGGTTGGATTTGTCCATGTGGTTGTGATATTAAGTTTTCATCAAGTCTTGCGCTTGCTACTTGGTTTTCATGGATGATGTTCCCTAGTTGGGTAATGAAACATTTAAAAGCAAACAACCAAGCTCAGAGAGCACTAAGGACTCTACAATTCACTCCTGAGCTACGGATGTTCTTTCTCTTGTAACTACAGTATTTACACACTGTTCTTAGCTATAAGCAAGGAGACTGTGCTATGACATGGACTGTTGTGCAAACCTAATTCCTGAATGTAAATTTACTTAGGCAAATGGCTACCAGCTTTAACCTGTTAGCTACAGTATAGATCACAGGTAATGAGCTTGCTAAGTGGGATTGAGCCATGAAACTTCAGCAGTGAGTCATGGAGAAGACAAAGCTTCCTTTTGGTGTCATTTTAATTTTGCGTGAACTGGATGCAAAAGCCCTAATTATTTATAGGATATATCCCTGAATCCTGGTCACTGCATCAATTCTGCGTTGCCAATATTTTTGCAAATTGAATTACCCCAAGGAAGAAAACCGCCCGCAGCTATAAGCAACCAACTCTGGCATTAATTGAATTAGCTGCCTGCCTGCCTTATTTATACTGGATTAAAAAAAGAAGCGGCCTCACTGGTAGATCCCTGGCTTAGTCCCCAAGGAATCTAGGGTATTCTCGTGACTTCCTTCTGTAAAGCAAAGGAAGCTGTGAGGATAAGCAATAGAGGCTGGTAGCATTTGACTGACCTTCTGCAGGCTCAGAGCATACAATAGATGTGGGTTTGCATACAGTCAAAGGAAAACAAACTGTATCAGATCTGTTTGTTACCAGATCAAGAGTAAAGAGAAGCTGTCCAGGCTATTGGATATCTCAGGTAGGAGAAAGGCACAAACATTTGAGTACAGATTTTACCAAAATAGACCTTATATTTGATATGCAGTAGTCACTGAAAATTTTGTAATGGCTCTTTCATTTATATATATCAGAAGTTCCTGGCGTTTTGTGAGCCTAATCGTTTGTCCTAGGCCAGGGGTGTCAAACTCATGTCATCATGACATGATTTATACCCCGCCTCAAGTTCCCCTCCGGGTGAAGAGAGGCGGGGTATAAATATGAAAATAAAATAAAAAATAAAAATCATGGCATCACCATGTGATGTAGTGTGATCCCCCCCTTCGCTAAACGGGTGTGGGCGTGGCCTGCGCATGACGCTTCCGGCCCGCGGGCCACGAGTTTGACAGCCCTGTTCTAGGCTAGCCAGCCAAAAAGAAGTGTAGTAATGAAGTGGGTCAGTCATGGTTAGTGCAAGCATAGAAACAGTATTTAAGATTTATGACACACACACAAATGGCTTTTGTGAGCCCGTTTTTCCTGCATATCAGTAGTTAACTCATTACAGGCATCCCCATGGTCACAGGATTAAAATTCAGATGCTTGGCAAGTGGTTCAAATTTATGACAGTTGCCAAGTCCTGGTGTCATGTGATCAGCTTTTGCGACCTTCTGACAAAGTCAGTGGGGAATCCAGATTCACTTAAAAACCGTGTTAACTACCGGTACAACAATTCATTTAACAACCATGTTACTACTGGTTACCTGGTACAACTTAACAAATGCAACGGTTCACTTAACAACTGTGGCAGGAAAAGCCGTAAAATGGGGCAAACTCACTGAACAAACGTTTCACTTAGCAACATAAATTTTGGGCTCAATCCCGGTCGTAACTTGAGGACTACCTCTGTATAAAAAGTCAAATTGCTAGGTTATGAATTTGAATTTTATCTTTTTAAATTAAAATTAAAACTAAATTAATTAGAGTTAGGAGCTCCAAGATTACAACCTACGTAGTACGCCTCGAGTTCCCCTTTCGGGTGAAGAGAGGCGGGGTATAAATTTAATAAATTATTATTATTATTATTCTGCCATGCCAAGGTTGCAAAATCTTGGACAACAAGGAAGAAAAAGTAAGACTTTCTAAAGAATTAGGGTTTCCCAACCTCATCAGCCTTTCTCATGCTTCCGAAATGCCAGGTTTTAGAAAAAATGGGCAAATTTGCAGGCAAACAAACAAACAAACAAAATCCCAACCCTTCTGCCTTTCCAATATTTACAAACATTACCTAGCTTCACACTTTGTGCTACATTTGTTTAATTATAGTTAATTCAATAAATCACGATTAATTAATTATCTTTAAACCTTTGTACATAGTCCAAAACAAAGAAACTAGCGAGAACCGAGTTTGCATAACACTCTAACTGTAACCTTGAGTTAACAAAGCACAAGTGCTATGTCATATTTCCAACACTACGGCTGTTCATTTTTTGAAAATGGTTTAGAAAAAGACTTGCTAAGCCCAACATCTCTCTGCTCTTCATTCAAGCGTCCTTTATCAGCCTCCGATGACAGCTTGAGAAAAAGGATTCTTAATTCTTGTTTTCTCACTTTCCCCAAACCATTGGCCCCCTCTCCTTTCCCCCCCACAGCTGCTGATTAGCCCAAGTGGGGAGATGGCAAGCTGGTGGACTCCTATTAATCCAAAGGGCCCCATAATAACGAAACCTGAGCTGATTTAACAGCTACGGGATTACTCAAGAAGCCCTTGCAAAACGGAAAGGGCTCTTCTGCAGACTCGCCACCCACTCATCTTGATTATTATTTTTATCCGCACAAGAACAAAACATCATCTTCAGAGGTGCTAAGTGCTAAGCTGATTAAATGAAAATGGCCAGAGGGCTTTAAAAAATATTAGATTTTTTTTCCCCCTCAACTCCCCGGTGGAGAGAGGGAAGGCGGTGGCCTCCGTGGCACACAGCAAGGGCCCCATTGGTATGGTCGCTGCAGGGCCCAGCACTCTGTCTATGGAAAAGCCACCACGTTCAGCATCAACTCCAGAGCGTGGGAAGCACCATGGGAGGTAATTTTACTCTGTGGAGACCTGTCTCTGGGCTCAAAGCTATAGAATTCCGCACCAAGAAATGGTGGGTTCAATTTTTTTTTTCCAGATTATGACTGCTTGGTGAATTTTGGTTTTTCATTATTTATCCCATTTCAGTTCTTGCTGGGGACTGCAAGACGTTACACAAGGGACCCAAGAAGATTTAAAACGAGAACGTATCTGTAACACTATTGGGAGCTGAAGCTTCCCTTCAAACAATTGGAAAGGCTAAACTTTGAAATAGAACCATGCAGCAGCCCATCTTTCCCGGGGCAGCTGACATGAAATCAAGCAACGAAAAGCCATTAAAGAGCTTTGCTTAAGTCAACAATTAAAAACAACAGTCCACAAACCGATGCTCGGCTCCTTTACTAATAGGAAATCGGTACATTAGAGAAGTCATTTCGTTTGTGTTTCACTAATGACCCAGCAAAATGGCCAAGCAAAACAGAAAAAGCAAAATCAATACGAAACTAAAATCATTTCGTCCCCCCCCCAAAACTGAAGCCTGATATCGTACATCCTAAAACAGGCTTATTAGCCTGATCCAGACAATAATATAGGGCTTCATAGCCATGTCTTAGAGCAGGTGTCATCGTTCTCACAGTGCTATTATTTCCTGCATATTGCAGGTGAATAATGAGAATTGTAGTCCAGTGTGGTTATCGGCAGCCTTCTTCCTGTTTCCTATCAGCTTCGTAAACACCAAAAAAATTGTATTTTGGCTGAAGCTTTGGTTTCTTGTTAGGGCAGCACATAAACCCTTTGGGAATGAGCTTCTAGATTCATATCTCAATGACTCTTGCCTCATATGAGCTGCATTGGTTGCCAGTGGTCTTCCGGGTGAAATTCAAGGTGCTAGTAACAACTTATAAAGCCCTTCATGGCT
>JANHGC010002196.1:98251-109096 GCA_027560395.1 Boaedon fuliginosus | reverse complement strand
TCCTCATTTTACCCACCTCGGAAGGAGGGAAGGCTGAGTCAACCTTGAGCCTGGTGAGATTCGATCTGCCAAATTGCAGGCAGTCGGCAGAAGTAGCCTGCGGTACTGAATTCTAACCACTTGCGCCACCACGGCTCATGCCTACCTAGGATTTATTTATTTTAATTTATTTTATTTGAATTTGTAGGCTGCCCTGTCCCGCAGGACTCTGGGCGGCTCACAACATTAATAAAAACATATAAAAACATACATGATGTCTACCTATAGCTGTTTACTTTTCCTACCGTGTAAGAGACATGCTTATGAGTGGCATGGTAGCCTAGTGGTGAAGACTCTTGCCTCCCACTTGGAAGGTTGAGAGTTGAATCGTAGGTAGCGGAAAAAATGTTTCTCGCCTACATCACAAAGAAAAAATGCTGCTGTGAACTTCATGTTGGTGTCAGGAAGGGCATCCGGCCAGTAAATGCTCAGCTCCATCCAGGCGCCCCAACTCTACCCCGAATTAAGGGATTATAGGGTTTTTGCTGGCAGAGTCACTGCAGGCTGGTCCTTCGCTGTTTTCCAGGCAGGCCTGCAGGCCAGATCTAAGCAACCCATTGGGTCGGATCCGGCCCGTGGGCCTTAGAGTTTGACACCCCTGTTCTAGGGGGTCTTCTCAATGTCTTTGTGGTGTGTTTTCCAGCGCATGCTGGGGAATTCTGGGAGTTGAAGTTCTGGTAGTTGAAGTTCAAGTTGCCAAGGTTGAGAAAGAGTGGCCTACAATTTCGACTGAAAAATGAAGGAACGTTTTTCTAGTTGTCTCTGACAAAGAAATGATTGCCTGCAGAGGAACACTTGGAAGCTTTGCTAAGTTGTCTCTGGGGTGCCCTTCGCTCTTCAGTTCAACGCTCTATATTCAAGCTAGCCCATCTTGTGGCCATTAAGCCGCGAAACCTTTGCAACCAGGTAGAGGATCGGTCATCAGTGCCGCAAGGGGATTGACTTATGCTGATAGGCGGAGGTCTGTAGTGCAAATTAAGTAGCCGGGTGGCTGATTGAAAACTAATCTTACTTGTAATAGGATTATATCCCCGCCAGTGTTCTGTGTTGGACTTCAGCGCCTCCTTTAATGGCTTTTTGAAAGGAAGGGAACTCAGAAAGCAGCAGTGAAAAATAAGTACTGTGTTAGCCAAACATATGGCTGGGATAGCTTACATCTCCTTTAAGAATATGTGTGATTAGTATAATGGGGGAATTGAGACGGTATGTATTTAATTATAACGAGCTGATTACCCGGCCTTGCTCTTTTTTTTAAAAAAAAAGTATATTTGTGCCGCAGCATTTGCAGGCCTTCTTAAGCCCCTGGCACCCCCTGCCACAACTCTGCTCCGGCCAGGCCGGTCCGAGGAAAGGCAGAGAGGGCTTGACAGGCGCACTGGGCTGCAGCCGTTTGCGGGCCTTCTTAAGCCCCCGCACTCCCTCCAACTTTGTAGGAGACCTTACTTGGCGGGGTGGGCTGTTCCGTGTGTCTTGGGCCCGTCACGCCTGGGGCAAATCTGGAGTTTATATGTATAAAACATGGCGCCTCAGAGGTTTGAATATGGTGCCTCAGTCAGTTTGAAAACCGCACACACTCAGAAGAGAGTTTCTGCTTGTTCATTATGAGTGTCCTCTTTGCACCCCAAAAAAGGGGGCAAAAAGGCCCCCTACCCTTTGGTGACCCTGACAGTGCTGATCTTACTAGGCTTAGCTATCTATCTGTCAAACCTGAGGTCGATTGGTGGATAATTGCAAGTTTGTATAGACCACATACAAACAAATATTTCCCTTTTATAGATATAGATTCCGCAAGTGACTGGAATATCTTAATGTTGCACCTTCTACTAAACTACGTTTTTCTGATTTAAAAAAAACCTACATCTACCCTATGAATGCAAAAAGGTGATTGGAAAGATGATTCATTGTGCATAAAAGCCAGCTTTTCCGATATTGCTGCTACTCTGTAATAGACAAAAGCAATTTTAATTGCTTTAGAAACTGTACAGGTAGTTGTTGACTTAACACTGTAATGAAGCCCAGGTTCTCCAACATAAATCGTTATGGTCATGTCAAGGCACCTACATGACTGCATTTTTGCAACAATCATGACTCACCTGCTCAAGGTTGACTCAGCTTGTTGGGGGCAATATGCTGATTCTGTAAACCACTTGGAGAAGCCTGTAAAGCACCGTGAATATTAGTTTAAGTGCTATTACTATTCAGTCCGTTCATTCCTATGGGCAAAAGCAGTTCAAAAGCAGTGTAATTTATATTATGTGACTGTGAAATGCTGTAACTGGCCAAAATGCAGTCATGTGACATGGGGTGCCACCAGTAACTTTAGGGGAGGGGTGTTGCAACTTTGAACATCACTAAGCGACCAGTCATTAAGTGAGGACTACCTATATACTGTCTCTGAAATTGCATACAAAGCTTGTAAATGAATAGATTCAGGAATACTGTCTTTTTAAGAGAGGGGTGAATTATAGGAGTTAGTTTAAATGACTCTCCTATTGTTGTCTTGTGAGTCAACCATTAATTCATTCAAAAATTGAAATTATGGTTTTATAACAAATGCAAATTGACTCTAAAGAAATTACAGAAAAATAGTATGTGCATAAACCTGTTAAACCTAATCACTTTTAAGTGGGTGCAGCTTTATCTTATTTGGTTATATTACATTTACTCATTAGATAAACAACCTGTTTTCCCTCCCAGAGGAGAGGCTAGTTGCCTCTTCTAATATTATTCCCCACAACAACACTTTTAAAGATAGGTTGTACAAGAGACTGAGATAGCATCTTAACCAATGTGTGGTTTCTTTGGTTTGGGTTTCGGCTTTGCACGGTGTGTAAACCAATTACGATTTTATCAGAAGACCACAGTTTTGAAAATGGGGCTTAGCTACACGATCACATGTGACCTGGGACCTGGGTTTCCTAGTTCCAGTTTAATACCTGATCTTCCGTAAAACTGATTTTCATATTTCTCCGAATTATGCAAAGCAAAGACCCTTATTAATGTTGTTGAGTGGATGTCAGTGGGGCTTCTGTACTTTACACAAGAATTTTTGTTCATTTTGGCAGTGCTGATGTAGAAGAAATTCCTGGGACAATTCTTTTATTTCCAGTCTTTGAATATTGCTTTTTCTCTGGTTCAAAGAAAGCAGCCTGCAACTTCTACAGTAAAGAAACCTGCTCAGCTGGAATCACTTCCTTTTCCCAGTCCATTAGTCCCAATTGTCCTGTTCAACGAATTGTAGAAGTTGGCTTTTTAGTGATCTTTACTATATTTTTATTTATTTATAGTTATTTACTCATCAGACTTAGCTGATGTCAAAATGTAGAGTAGACCTTGTTAGTACTTGGACGACAAGCTAGAAGTGTAGCTTAGACTAGAAGAAAATACATTCTGGGAGAGGATAGCAGCAAATTGTGTTTTTATTATCAAGAATACAGTATGGCTACATCCATGTATTCTTTGGAGGTGACTTAAACTCAGTAGAAGCTTTGCCTAAAGGGCTTGCAGGCTTTTTAATACATTGGGCAAGATATAGAGTAATTAAAGTTTGTTCATTAGCTTTGTCTATGTTTATACTGGATATTGAGAAGAGCATCAGAAGCCCACATTCTTTGATTAATAACAAGGACTATTAATAACATCAATATCTGTCTTACAGATATTGCTTGTCTACCATTTGTATTACAGTATTGTCATCTTCTGGCAACAGCTGTTTTCTGTAGCCAGTCCACACATTCAGTCATCATCAAAATTGGGCATATGCTTGCAACATGTGATAAAGTTTCCAAAAGGCAGAATGTATAGGGCACTTTAAGTTGTTCACTATTACACGGTTACAGTAAGATAGATGCCCAACCTTGTGCCCTCTGAAAATACTGTGTTCTTGTGATGGTTAGTGATCCTAGGACTGTGATGGCGAACCTATGGCACGCGTGCCAGAAGTGGCACACAAAGCCATCTCTCTGGGCACGCAGAGCCATCACCTGTTTCTCTTCTGGGTTCCGGAGCGCGCATGCGCATGGGCCACCTGCACTTTCATTTTCATTTTCATTTTCCTTGCAGAGCGGCCGGCAAAAACACGTGGTCTGGACCTTCCCTCCCTCCCGCCAGGCAAGCGGCAGGACAGCAGTTGGTGCAGCCAGGAAAGGCTCCGGCTGGAGAGGGGTGTATTCCCCTCTTTGGGGATGGGTGGTGGGGCGGTGGAGAGGCCACTGTGCCCCCCCCCTCGCTCCGGGTGGGCTGGCCAGGGGCCCTTCATCCTGGGGGACCGCCAAGTGGAACTGGCACATGTGCACAGGACAGCTGGTCTTGTGCACATGTGCGGAAACCTGAAGCTGTGCCCATGCACACACCAAAAATCACGCGTTCTTTCCATTTCCGGCACGCGAGTACGCACGCAGGTTCACTTGCTCCCGGTTTTGGCACTCAGTGCCAAAAGGTTTGCCATCACTGTCCTAGGAGTTGGAATCTGGCATCCCAGGAGAACCAGATTGGGGACGGAGGAACTATAGTATAAGTGATCAAGAAAAGGTAATTGCAGCTGTATCAGAGAATAATGTCGACATATTTGTTGTATATTACTTTATAATACCCAGACTTGAACCAGATTTATTTAACTTTTTATTCCCCTTTATGTGGGCAATCATTAGTGGGTTTTTAAAAAACTTAACAATATCAAATAATATCAAACACTACACTAAATTATATAAGTATGGCTTTAGTTATAGATTGGAGGAATTCATAGCAACTTTAATAAAATACAAAAAGTATTTTTTGTGTGTTCTGTTCAGTCATGTCTGATTCGTGGACAAATCCCAGCAGTTTTCCTAGCAAGGTTTTTCAGAAGTGACTTGCCTCCTTTCTAAGGCTAAGAAAAGTGGCTGAGTCAAGGTACTCAGCTGAGTGTGCCTAAGACAGGACTAGAACTCACGGTTTCCTTGTTTCTAGTCTATAAGGCTCCTTGTTTCTAGCTATAGAAACACTATCACCACCACACCAAACTTGCTCTTATTTTTTTATTTTATTTTTATTTTATTAGATTTACACCCCGCCTCTCTTCCCTGGTCAAGGGGAACCTGAGGCAGGATATTGTTACAATAACAACGTCTGAATATAGTAAAATATAGAAATGGTCATAGTTGCTTCCTATGAGTTTCTGCATTCCAGAGGATTGGATATTCATCTCATGCTGGGAGTTAAAATCCAGTACATTTCTAGGTTGCAGATTTCTGGCTTAAAAATCTCTTCCCCATCCTCCCTTAAGTAGGGAACTATCTGATGTAATTACAAATGAACACTGCCCAACTTATATGCCCCACATGAAGAGTAGGCGTGGAAGAGAACTTTGGTGCTGCATATTATATTTGACAAGCTTGGAAATTTAGGTTGGCAAGATAGCTGTGTTAGTGCAAGAACAAGCCCAGGGCGAATTGATGGAGCCACCCACTGGCAACAGATCTTAACTGGTTTAAGACTCATTACAAGAATTATCCTTTAATATCAACTCAAAATGAAAGCAGCATTGGAGGTAATGAAAATAGTTTGGCATATTCTATATTCGGATCTTTTATATAGGCACTCATGGTGTGTCTGCTTGTATTCATGCAGTGAAGTTGCTTGTTCAGAATAGTTCTTAGACTGATACCATATCTACTGTACCTTGAACCTACCAGGAGCTGTGATTCTGTTAAGTGGCTTTGCCCAATTCACTATATTCTTGCAACACTCTTGGGAGGAAAGGCTGAGAGATGGGGATTTGAACATGGGTTTGCCGTGATGCCGCCTCCATCAATAATGGATAGAAAGCACATGACTTATACATGATATTGAATGGGCTAGCTTGTAATGGGAATTTAAAATATATTCTGTAACTTTTCTCAACAATGGCCTTGAGATATGAACCTGTTTAGATGTGGCCAGGAAAGCATTTCCTTCTAGTTTCAAAATATAGTTCCAGTAATGAAGCAGAGAAAAATATAGTTAAACTGGGGCGATTTATTATTACAAGATCATCAGATTTCAGCTCCTCTTCTGGAATACTCCAGCAGATCATAAGACCTCTGCAATTAATCTGCTTTTTCCTCCCACTGAGTTCTTTACCTTTTGTATTTTGTCTTCCAGATAATCCCTACTCTTGGGTTTATACACTTGTTGACCTTGTAATAGCTCTGGGAATTCTTCCTCTTTTTGTAGCTGATGAGCAAGATAAAAATGTTTAATAATAACCTTTCTCTACTTAGTGCCACTGGTTACCCTGTGTGCAGCAAAAAAAAAAAAAAATAATCACATTAGGGGAAGATGTTATATTGAACACCAGGAGGCAGGCGTCACGTGACCAGGTTCATCCTCTTCGGGATTCATCAGATGTCAGTAGCCAGATGTTATTCTATGGATTCACACCCTCTCCTGGGAATTGAACTCACAGATGGTTGCATTTTAGATGACCAAAAACTGCATTAGCTTTCGAAGCTATTTAGGCCCTGATGGTCGGTATTTGTAGGAGAGAATATGGAATAGAGGAATAGAATAACAGAGTTGGACGGGACCTTGGAGGTCTTCTAGCCCAACCACCTGCTTAAGCAGGAAACCCTACACTACTTCAGACAAATGGTTATTCAATGTCTTCTTAAAAATTTCCAGTGTTGGAGCATTTACAACTTCTGGAGGCAAGTTGTTCCACTGATTAATTGTTGTAACTCTCAGGAAATTTCTCCTTAGTTCTAAGTTGCTTCTCTCCTTGATTACTTTCCACCCATTGCTTCTTGTCCTACCCTCTATATAGAAAGCCTTGATACAGATATACAGATAGTCCTTGACTTACGACCACAGTTGGGATCAGAATTTCCATTGCTAAGCAAGGTGGTTGTTAACTGAGTTGTATCCAATTTTACCATGTTCGTTAAGCGAATTGTTGCTGTTGTTAAGTGAATCGTGCAGTCATTAAGGGACTCCAGCTTCCCCCATTGACTTTGCTTGTAGGAAGCTAGCTGGAAAGTCTGCAAATGGCGATCATGTGACCCTGGGACACAGTTGTAAATTTTGACCACAGGACGGCCGTAAGTCGCTTTTTTCATTGCTGTTGTAACTTCAAACACTTGCTAAACAAGTGGTCGTACGTCAAGGACTACCGGTATACTGATATCAAGGAAATACAATGTTATGGCATGTTTCCATGTACACCCGATGCATCATGTGGGGTATGAACTTCTGTTTTGCAGATCTCAGGACTAATGCTGTGGAATTTTTGTGTAAATGACTGAGAAATTAAAAAAAAATGAGATTTTATGACTTTGTGCTTTCCTCAAATAGATAGAGGAACAACTGTATCAGAGCTTCACTGGATATTTGCTCTTGTTCCTGGCTGCGTGGTTATGTTTTAAGTTTCATACATCTTTCCCAGTTCTCCATTTCCAGTGTTCACAAGGCTGTTTCATATTTTGGATCTGAATTTTAAAATCTTAATTTGTTACTTAGTTCCCACTTCCCTAATTTCTTTATGTGCTTCTTATGCCCCATTTGCATTTCTGTGAAGGAATGATGTGCAACAACTTTATGATGTGTGTTTAATAGACTTCTGGGTCAGTGCACATAGGTATCCAGGATAAGTCACAGGGATGTCTCGAGTTCCCGGAATGGGTGAAGAGAGGCGGGATAGAAATCGAAATAATAAATAAATAAATAAATGTCATATAATCGCTCAAATGATGTGAGTTGTAACCTGTCAGTTGTCTGATGATGTTATAATATGCGATGCTGACAGATTTTTCTGTGGGAGGAATTTTCTTTCTAAAAGCATGATAACTGTATGATCATTTAGGAATTAACTAATATTGTTTGGAGATGTGAGTATCTTAATCTGACCGTTTCCAATTTGGCATTTTCCAAATATTTTGGACTTTCATCTCCGATAAGCTCTTAACTGGCATGACCACTGGTTGTGCTACTACAGGATTATTATTGTTATTGTTATTGCTAATTCATGTATGCCTCCTTTCAAAAACAAGATTTTCTAGAGGCAGTTTGCAAATGAGCTTAAATTGCAATTTTAGGAGCTGATATCCATTGTCTTTGGAAGGGGCCAGGTTCAGAAAGATTGATTTTATCTACTTTAAAGGAACCTATTTCCAGATGGGCTGTTTTACTTCATTTTAAAAGAAGATTTATTTAAATTTGAGTAGATAATAAGGATAGCTTGCTTTTTCTCTTTAACTGAAAAAAGTCTTGCATTTTCTCTATTGTAATGATACCGGTGTTAGGTTTTTAAGGGCTCAAGTCTATAGAAATACCCATTGATGAGTTGTTCTAATGTAATCAGTTTTTTCATGCTTGATTGTTCTCGAATGCTAAGGATTACAATATTTCATTTTCTTTGGCAAGTGCACATTTGCCCTGCTTCAGCACAACTCATAGCCTGATCCCATCTCCACAAATTCTGCCAGAATTGAATTCTTTAAAAGCCTCTCCCTAATGCACCCAGAAAAATCTATCCTCTTATTGTTTTAGAAAGGACTTTTCTATAGCAAGAGGATTATGGGAATGGTGAAGCCCTAATTTTCCTCTCTCTGCCGTGGGAAGGTATGGAAATTGTACAGATAGATCTTGGTTAATACAGGTAATCTTGGACTTATGACTGCATTTGAGCCAAGTTGTGTGTTGCTAAGCAAGTCAGTTCTTAAATGAGTTTTGCCCATGTGACTATAGGGATGCTACAATGGTCAGAAGTGTGAAAACCAATCAGAAGCTTTTCCCATTGCTGTAATTTTGAGTGGTTATTGAATGAAGGTCAAGGACTACCTGTATTATGCCACCAGCTTGGAAGTCTGGTGTTCTTCCAGTTGATTAAGAAATCCCTCTTATGATGGGCAAGTAACATGCATTGCAAAACCACAGGGTTTGGGTGCGCACTCAGGGTGTGTCCTACATCTGTACAGGTAGTTCTTGACTTACGACCTACCTGAAAAAAGAGATTTACTACCTGGATCTGAAGTTCCGACAGTTATTGCACCATCCCAACCCCTGCAGTCTCCAACTTCACTTCAGGTGCTTAGTAACACAGCTGTACTTAAGGCTGTTTACAGCATCCTGTAATCATGTAGTTGAATTTTACAATGGTTTTGTGGAAAACTGGCACTCCCAGTTTTTGGTAAAACCATGTCATAATCAACAGTGGGTTCACTTAACCCTGCTGTTTGCACTTACAGCCCCCATGTTCGTTTAATGATCTCGAAAAATAGCGTGTGTTATAATTTTACAGTTATGACTTTCAAGCGGCAGTTTCCATTATAATTGTAATTTGAGGACCTGTAAACAGAAAAGGGCTGCATATTGTTGGATTTTAATTTTACCATTCCTGCAGATCTTTCGAATTTCAATTTTACTTGTCAGAACAGTAACCATTAATTTGTATGGAGAAGATGAAGGAGGTGTTGCGTAAATCTGGTTCCTGTGTCTTGGGGCTATTAAGCTATTAAGAAGCTCCTGCCTTTTTTTTCCCCCCTGGAACAGCTTGCTCCAACCGCATGTGGCTCCCAAGCCCCCTTTTTGCACACTCTACAATTGCATCACCTAAAATAACAACTTCAACTGTTTTTAAATTTATTCCTTCCGGCGTTTTGGAAATGTTTTGACTTCAGCATAGCCTGTTGAAGTTTAAAACACTTAACAGCACCGTTGGATTTTCATTTCAAAGCAAAGCAACTTGGTCAAACTTTTGAAACATGAAGAACTCAACGTTCTGCACGCTCCTCATTGGAAGAACCTCATGTCTTTGAGGATAACTTTTTCTTTTCCCCTTGGTTACCCTTTTTGAGATAGCTCATGATTGGTACCTTGCTTCGTGGGAACTGTGAATGCGAAGTGCAGGCTCTTGCCTATGGCTAAATAAAATATCCAAAGAGTGGGGAAAGATCTCCAGACAGATTGATTCCCCATCCCCCACCCCCCGCTTCCATTGGCCAAACATGCTGATCCATGCAATTGTCTAACTTTGCAGTAAACCCATTAAGAAGCATTTGCTTTTTCCCTTCTCCTAAGGAGGCAAAGCATGTTTTGGCTGTTGTTCCACAATCTGTTGTTTTAGTTGCAGAACATGTTTTTCTGCCTGCCTCCCTGAATCCACTACTGGTCTCGGTTAGAAAAGCTCTCTACAAACAGGTCAAAAAAAGATCTCTAGAGAGTCCTGTCTGTCCAAGTACAATATCAGACCACATAGGTAAATAATTAGAGGTGCTTTAGGGCAGATTCCTTCTTGGCATCCAGCATGATAACAAAGAGGAGCTTCATGGGAGGTATAGAAGGATCTGCCCATCTCTACCTTTTTCACTCTCCTGCATGAAAGTCACTGGATCAGTGTTTCTCAGTCTTGGCAATTTGCATGGACTTCAACTCCCAGAATTCCTCTTCTGGCCAAGATGGAGACACCTGTACTGCACTGGACATATGTTTACTGCTTGATGTCAGCTCATAAGGATCTGCAGAATTGAACATCACAAGTATTCGACTACTTTCACTATCATTACTTCTTCCATATAGATAGTCCTTGCTTAGTTAGCAACTATTCTAAGTTATAACACTATTCCCCGAGATACTCCAAGGTCTTGTTTTACGCCAAGTGCTCTTCAACATCATCAGTGATTTGGATGAGGGGATAAATGGGGAACTCATCAGATTTGCAGACAACACCAAGCTGGCAGAAATAGCCAACACTCTAGAAGATAGGCTTAAGATGCAAAAGGATCTTGACAGACTTGAACATTGGGAGCTATCTAACAAAATGAAATTCAATGATGAAAAAAGTAAGGTTCTACA
>JANHGC010002196.1:82506-98151 GCA_027560395.1 Boaedon fuliginosus | reverse complement strand
GCCTGGTGGGAATCGATCTGACAACCTGCTGAACAAGTCAGCAGAGACTGCAGTGCTGCATTTAACCACTGTGCCACCGAGGCTCTGCATTAACAGAGGGATAGAATCAAGATCACATGAAGTGTTGATACCACTCTATAATGCCTTGGTAAGGCCACACTTGGAATGTGCCACGATGTAAAAAAGATGTTGAGACTCTAGAAAGTGCAGAGAAGAGCAACAAAGGTGATTAGGGGACTGGAGGCCAATACATAAAGAACGCTTGCTGGGAATTTGGGTACATCTAGTTTAATGAAAAAAAGCACTTATTGCTGGTTTGCTTAGCGACTGTTGCTTTATTTAACTACCACCAAAAAAAAAGATAATAAATTGAGTTAGTCACATAGGTGACCCACCTTACAACAATCATTACTTACAACTACGATGGGCAGGCTTCATTATGGTTGTAAATCAAGGACAATCTGTATTCAGGTACCACTCATTAAGCACAGACTGTTTTAAATATAAAAAACAAACTTGAGAGAATTTAGTATGTATTTGCTCTGCAAAACAGTTGAATCTGCTTGCAAATATTCATTTTTTGATGTATTAAAAATACAGAAAGCTCCAGGACCACTTTCCAAGTGCTCTTTCCTTCTCTTAGAGGTCACTTAGCGCCCACACACAAAAAGCTTACAAGGTTTTTGGTTTCACTGAATTATCCTTGTTAGTTTTGCAACTCATGAATAAATGTTTTCCTTGCCAAGTAGCACTTGACTGGTTTGGTGTGTTTAACAATGCAGTTTAACAATGCAGGAACAGGACTAACCTCTGGCTAAAGGCATTTTCATTTATTGTGCAATGAACAAATCAGTGCTTTTGACACACAGCTTGTGTCATGTTACTTCTATTTACAATTTTTGCAGCTTGCCTATATACATTCAGCTCTGCAAAAGTGCACTGTGCTGTCCAGATTTTATTCCTGTTGGTGAATAGAGAGGCTATTAGGGGACCTCTGGTATGATGTCGCTGCAAGATCAGTGCAGGGGAGCGGGGCTCCACACCCTCATGCTGAGTCATCTTCGTTGGAGGGGCTCCCAAGGGGCTAAAGTCACCCTGTAGGGGTAACTCATCCAGGAGGGGCATCCTGCAGGTCACAGAGAGTGGCAACTCTCGCTGGACCCAGGGTTTCTTCCCTCTTTGCCAAAGACGAAGACAAGGCGGTCATCATGGCCACTGTGAAGCTGGGGCAGCCGAAGAAACTAAGATCGTGCTGGAGCAGTGTGAGTGGACAGTGATTGGAGCTGGGTGAGGTGAATTTTAATTTTTGCTTAGGACTTAACCCGAAAAAAATATCCGGGAAAAGAGACTCTTTGGAATGCTTTTAAGCGACGATTAAAGAGAGGCAGAGAGAAATTGCATCCTAACAGGAAATAAGTAAAAGCTATAAAATATGAAAAAACAGGATGTATAAATCTTACTGGCATGACTTTGAATAGGCATTTTAAAATGCGGGACATTTGACTGTTTATTGGATATTTTGTTTGAATCAACTTGAAATAAATAAGTGGCAGAACAGTTTTAAAGTGGATTTATAACATTGATTTTTAAGCTGAAGGCGCCATCTACTGGTGAATGGATATATACTATGTCACACTCCTAGAATAACAAAAACAACATTGGAAATTTTTGATAAAAGAAGAACAACACCTGGAGGTCTGCTGTACATTTACTATACTATACTTATCTACTTTATGATTACTAGAGGATCAACCTTGAAAACCTGGAGGGTATCTAATGGAATGATTTTTGAATACTGGAATTAACTAGCAATTTAAAGATTGGATTTAAAGAGTTATTTGGAAAATCCGGTGGCCTGTATAAATGGAACCTATTGACTAATTGTGGGATATAAAGAACCATAACTATTGTACCTCCTGATGAACAATGTTAACATTTAGTAGTCTGCTGGCTTTGGGAAGTCAAAAAGAATAGACTCAAGGGTGACTGATTACTGATAGAACATTGAGTATTATTTGGACTTTTTAAGACAAGGCAGGATGGCTCATCAGGAAGAATTGGAGGCACTTCAAAAAGTATTTGTGTTGTTACTGCAAAGCTTTTACCACACTATGATGGGGAACTTCAGGGAGATAAATGATTTACTACATGACATAACTGGAAAGACTGAAAATGTGCAATAAGGAATAATGAATCAAGATAATAAAATCCAGGAAACGGGGGAGATAACTGGAAGCTTAGAGGATGAGATAGAACAAACTACACAACAAATAGAACAAGCAGAAAAGAAGGAAGAGATAATAAAGTTGGGTGAAATAAAGTTGGGAGAACAAACATTAGGGGGTAGAAAAATGGAATTGAACAAATCAATATTTTGGAAAAAAGACAGAGGACTTGGCAGACTCCTGGGTGGACAGGCAGCAAAAAGAGATGGAAATAATGTTTGGGTTAAATACAAAAGATGTAGATGAGGATCCAAGGGAAGAGTATGGGAGGTAAGTTAAAAAGAGAAGAATGAAACTCCCAAGAGGATGAGAGATGATGGATAGAAAGGATCTTTTTAAAAACAAGATTGGCTATACTGAGAATTAGAATAGATTAAGAAATTAGAAATAGGGGGAATATTGTTATACATGTTTTTGCATAACACAATTATACGGGATAGAAATCCATGGAAAACTAAATAAAGGAAAATCTCTTTGGTTGAAAAAAATATAGAGAGAGAGAGAGACCACAAGGCTACTATTCTATAGTATACTTGGTTTTGGAGCCAAAGTGGTATTTATTTCCATATTTTTTAAGTAAAGTGTTAGGTGTGAAATACAATTAATACTTGATCACAATTGAATCCAAAATTTCTGTTGCTCAGCAAGACAGCAAGTGAGTTTTGCCTCATTTTGCAACCTTTCTTGTCATAATCGTTAAGTGAATCACAGCAGTTGTTAAGTTAGTAACATGGTTGTTAAGTGAATCTGGCTTCCCCATTGTCTCTGCTTGTCAGAAGGTCACAAAAGATGATCACATGATTTCAGGACACTGCAACTGTCCGAAGTCTGATCGTATAACCATGGGAATGCTGCAACGGTTGTAGGTGTGAAAAATGGTCATAAGTTACTTTTTCGGTGTCATAACTTTGAATAGTCACTAAATGAATGGTTGTAAATCCAGGACTACCTGTATGATTGAGACAAATAGAGCCCATATTATTTCCCAAACCACTGGATATATTTCTCCCTTCGGCAGGGGTGGGCAATATTTTGCTTCTTTCTAAAGCTTAAGGGACCCCTGGCTACACTACATGCCATCTGCCAGATTGTGTGTAAATTGTAACTTTTTTAAAACCTGGCTGAAATTCCACAGCATTTCAATATTCATGCCCATTGTTCAGGGGAAATTGTTGCTAATAAGTCAGTCTTAAAGTGATTTTTAAAGTACTCGTTTTGCCTTTTGATGGGGATAGGCAAAAATAAGCTTTTTTGGAATGGTTTTACACATTTTATATACCTTGCTTATTTTTTTAAAAAGAGAGCAGTGGCTTTGATTTCTGAGGGGAGAGTTCCAAGAATGCATAAATTGCCGCGGTGTGGGGGTGTGGGTGGAGATCAGGAAATTTTTGGCAAATCACAAGTTCCGGTATCCCTTTATTTGATAGAGATGTCTCTCCAAACAATCATCCTGTGCATATTCAAAGTTGTCATATTTGACCTGCATATTCAGAGGAATGGCAAGATTGGCTTCCCAAATACAGAAAGCCTATTAATCAAAGAAGGTGGGGGAACTATACAATACTTGATTCTCTTGTGTTATTATCTGCAACTGTGCAGTTGTAAAGATTTAAAGAGCTTGCCTTGGCCCAAAGGGAGGTTTCAGGGTAATATATTTAAAAATGAGACATTCAGTTCAAAAAGGCCATGTAAAGTCCAGTCCCAATACATTAAAATCAGCTAAGAAAGCCCAAATATAAAATGTCTAGAATGAATTAAACTGCCAATGTAAGCAGAAGTTAATATTTCTCAAGGTACAAATACTGTGTTATTTCCTCTGTACTCTAAAATGAAAAATGTTTGGGAAAAGGGACTCCTTGAGAGCTATGCATTTCTGAGCAACAGACCTTTCAACAACAATTATTGTTCAATGGGCACCTGGGGCCTAGGTTTCAATTTTGGGAAATCTTATCTTTAGAATACCAGATACCTTCTGATCTGCTGTAAAATACTCTTTTCATGTTTCTCAAGTCATAAATCTCATCTGTTTCAGCCTAGAGCTCTTGAAGGCATTGCAATTCCATCCAGCACAGGTGACATATTCATAGATCAGGGGTGTCAAATTCAATTTCATTGAGGGACACATCAGGGTTGTGTTTAACCTTGTCGGGCCAGGGTGGGCATGGTCACCTCAACATCACTCGTGTTGGGGGCACCTGTGGTGACCCGAGCGCTCTGCCAGTAAAAATGGGCTCCCAAGCTCCATTTTCAGATGCAATGGCCTCCTGCAACCAGCTGCCAGAGGAAACAGAGCTCGGGAGGGCCTCATGCAACCCTCCCAAGCTCCATTTTCGGTGGCAGAGATACTGCGGGCCGGTCCTTCACTGTTTCGAGGGCAGCCCCGTGGGCCAGATCTGGCCCCTGGGCCTTGAGTTTGACACATCTGTCATAGATGAAACTGCCCAAGTATATATACAGTACGTTCTTCAGTTACACACAGTACAGTTACTTATGACTTTCCCTTCTTACTTTCCCTTCTTTACTAGAACAGCTTTCCCAACTTGGCAATCTCAGCAACTTTTAGAATGCAGAGTATATGCCTAGCTGGGGAATTCTAGGAGCTGGTGTACTACTATTTGTAGAAGGCATTAGATAGAACAAAACTGTGCTGGAGGTTTTGTTTAAATAAGAAAGCTTCATTATTTATTTATTTATTCGATTTATACCCCGCCTCACTTCCCTGATCATTTTGATCATGGGATGTAGTGCCCAGGAGATGCTATTGTGGGAGAAAAGCCTTGACCGTGCTAAGTTGTGGCTGCAAATGACATACACTTAGCTGACAAGGAAGCAGCCAAGTTGGGTGTTGTACAGTACATTCTGCTTCAATTGAACAAGATAAGAAAAGGCAGGCCTGTGGGATGAATCACTGTGTGCAACTAACCCTCTATAGCATGGCCTATAAAACCAATGAATACTTTACCAGGCATGTTATTAAATGCATTACACCTTGATGGGGATATAGAAAAACATTCTTTTAGAGGTTTCATTATTTTACACAGACAATATATTCTTTACTGCTTTGGAGAACAATGCCAAGGGGTTTTAATCAGAAAAGAAGATTGTGCATTTTTCTTGCTGGATTAAAAAAATTGGCTAGAGCAAATGGTGGGAGATTATGTCATACTTATTCAGCTCTGCTATAAGTAGTTTGAAAATGCACATGTAAAAGTACTGTAGATCCTTTTCTCCATTGTTCCACAGAAAAGCAATTTTCTTTGCTATTTAATATAGCAGGTGAAATTGAACAATAGATTTGGGTATCATTTTTGCCTAAACGAACTGTACAATCCATTTAAGAAAAGGAAGCTGATACTTATTAAATTTCAACCAAATGTAGCTGGAAATACACATATTCTTTACACCTCTGTTTTTTTCTCTCCCTATATAGGTGCTGAAAGTGTGTAAGATTTGAATGGAAAAAACATGAAGAGTTTGAAAGCCAAGTTCAGGAAGAGTGATGTAAGTATTCAGTGGCTCAGTTTGGCTAACTCTCATCTGTTCTCACTTCCATTCCACATTCTTTTGCTTCCAAGATGATAAAACTGAAGGTTAATAAAAACTACAAGGGCAGGAGTGGCAAAGCTTGTAAAAGGAGGCTGGAAGGAGTAATAGGATGACAAATTGCTTCTGTTCTAGACAAATATTATGAATTAATTGTTAGGATGAAATCATGGGCCACCTAGCCAACTTTGGTTGATCTCAAAAAGCTTAGTTATATCAGACCTGGTTAATTCTTGAACAGGAGACTTAGCTGACATGGAAGCAACTGAAGAAACACACAACTGAGCAAGATTAGGAAGTCAAGAAAATGTCCTTGAAGAAAGCAGCAGTAAACCGGTTCTATATTGTTGCCAAAAAAATCTGTATCCACCAAGAATTAAAGTTGATACGAAGGAGACTTTTATTGGAGAGTGCATAAATTCCCCTGACTGGGGAAATGAGGCGGGGTACAAATTGAAACAAACAAAAAAATAAATAAATAAGTTGCATTTGTCTTGAGATGTGAAAAAGATGTATTTGTGTTGGCTTGAATAGCTCAGCAAACTAGGACTTCCCTTTCAACTAATCCACTTCAGTAGTTAATCTGAAAAAAGCTACTATTGCTCAACTTTGCTACCATTGCACCAGGATATAGTCTTAACTATTGAGGACTGCATGTTTGAGGAATATATAGTCCTTCCCTATATAGAGTCTATAGTGTATAGATCAAGGGTCTCCAAATTTTTTAAACAGGAGGCCAATTCACAGTCACTTAGACTTTTGGGGGGCCGGACCAGCTGGGTGGGCATGGTCATCTGACTAGGTAGGCATGGCTAAGTGGTCATGTGACTTGGGTGGACATGACTAATTTAGCAGTCCATTCAACAATACAAATTAATTTGCCCCTGGGGGTAGAAAGCAGGTTAACAAAGGGATGTGGCTGCCTTTGGGTATGTGAGACACTTCTGTGTGTATGTGTGTGCGTGTGTGTGTCTTTCCCTCTCTGGAGGCGGGGGAAGCCAAAAATGGTCCATTTCTTGCCTCCTGAGGCCTCCGCATGTCCTATTTGTGGCCTCCTTAGCCTCCAGAACCACTCTTCTGCCCAAAAACAGACCCGTTTTTGACCTCCTGAGGCCTTTGCGCCTCCCATTTTTGGCCTCCTTGACCTCCAGTACTACTTTGTTGGTCAAAAACGGGCCCATTTTTGGCCTCCAGAAGGCAGGTGGGTGCCGGTGGATAGGTGGGATGATGTGAGCGGGGCAGCCTCATGGTCCTGTGCAGGGCGGAATAATGGCTTCAGCAGGCCACATCTGGCTCACGGGCCATAGCTTGAGGACCCCTGGTATAGACTGTATAATGCATGTGTGCTAGATTCAATGTGATACCTTTAACCAGGGAGAAAGTCTTCTAATTGAATCCCTGAAAAATGGCTGCTTTTCAGCAGCCCAGTTGATTGGGTTTCCATGTCTTGCTTACTCTTAAACTCATGGTGTACGGATCATAATGGATGACTCTCGTTCCAATCCTAGTGTAACACACAATAGCTTAGCTTAGTTTCTGAATTCATTTGCATCAGGGTCACTTCCATTAGGCTTCTCTGGATTATCTTAAATGAAGAGCGGGAGTTACATATTTAAAAGTTATGCAGAAAAAACCTACATTGGTAGAAGGCCATGTTTCTGTTGGTCCAGTTTTTCTTGTGTTTATCCTTTTAAGAACAACTGGTAGGAATCATCCATTCTTGTTACAGAAGCTGATAATGTCCACAATTGGCTCTCTTTCATACCTAGAAGATTCAATTTTGACAATTGCTGGTGTTTCATCTTCTACATGTCATAAGACTGTTGAGGAAAGCCTGGGCCTATTGATTCCTCTGCATTGTACCTCAGCACATTATTCTGTTAATGCCTTGGTGCTAGCCGTCTGCCTCAGCTTGTCATGAAGCAGCCATCCTCTTAGATCAAGCATTGATTAAAAGGAGGGCTGTGTTGAAATTTCACTTGATCATCAGACTCCTTTAGATGGCTATAACTGTAGTTTATTGGGTGGTCCTTTGTAAGAGGAAACTGATGAGCCATATGTGCTGCTTTCCAAATTGTTGCTATGCATCTCAGGCATTCTGTAACTTTTAGCTTTTCTTTTTTGAGTAGAAGCAAAACTTTTGGTTCATTCATGTGGAGTCTCTCTGGATGACAGTTTTTTATGGCTAAAGAGGAAAAAGAATGTCTTGGGTCTGCAGGAAGACTGTTTAGTGATAATACAGGCAGTTTTTTCCCCCCTTTGTGTCACAGATTGATGCTGCCTTGCAAATCTTTGGCATTCATCCCTGCCAAACATTGTCTAGCTCTAAGAATCAGCCAAAGTTCTTCAAAAGGCTTTTTTTTCTTCTTGGCTTATTAAAAACGCAGTAATCCAGTGATTCCAGCTTGGGTGAAATACTAAACAACCGATGAATAGAGATCCCTATTGTTTGTTCTTTCTGCTAAGTAATGTACATGATAAAACCATGGAGCCAAGCACATTTGCTTCTTCGAAGTATCTCAGGCTGGTTGGGATGAGGTTCTGGCACCATTTTTTTTGTAAATAATTTTTGCGATGCTATTTTCTTGGTTGAAGGAAAAGTCAAAACCTGCTGATTCTGTTAAATTAACTTGATTGATTGTTTGCTTTCTTTGAAATGTCTGGAGAAGAAGGCTTTTAACAAACAAAAAGGGTATTTTCTGGTCTGTTCCCATGCCTGGTATTTGTAAAATTTTGCGGTTTCTAAGTTAAAAGGGAAAGAAATAGGGAATTATATCAGTCTGGGTAATGTAGTCTGTTTTTTTAAAAAATAAAGCATTTTAATATCCTATAAAAGTTACTCCCATAGTTATCTGTTGCTATTTTTCCAGCTTCTTTCTAATTCCTCTTCTTAGTTGATATTTTCCTGAAGTCCTTGGCATATAACCTGCTCCTTTTCATATCTGCTTGTAATCTGGCCTAAACTGAAACATCTGCATATAGTTTCCAAGTTGACTCTTTCCTCCATTTTCCTATTTCCCCAGTTGTTGTTTTTTTCCCCCCTTCAGATTGTAAAGATTGTAAAAGAGCATTTTCTCCTTATCTCCGACCCTAAAGAAAGTAGATAACATGCATTATAGAAACGAACAACATTAGCACATGTCAGGGTAGTAACTTGGCACCCAGACACCAGCACCGCCCCCGCCGCCCCCAAATCTCCCAAATCTCAATGGATTCTTATTCCACCTCTACTTTCTTTAAACTAAATGAAACTAAACTAAAATGAAAAAAAAATGTGTTTGAATAGAAGCATGTTGTATGCTGCCTCTCTGTAGCAACTTTATTTTCCCAAATACATCAGGATTCCACAGAGCTTTCACTGGGATAGACGAAAGCATCTAGGACTATTTTCTGTCTGGTAAATAATGCATGGTCAATCTGATAAATGACCTTCTCCTTTGGGACTCTAAGAAAGGACCCTCTTAACTGGAGGGTCTTGTCACCCTGTGACTGTCAATGCCATCTCTGCCCATTTAGAGGCATCTTAGTCCTCAAATTTCCTCCCCCCAAAAGCCTCACTAACTCTAACTTTATTGTAAGGTTCCATTAACACATTCTTGCAAGACTGAAAATATTTCTCTCCTCCTTTCCTTTTGCTTTCCAGAAAACTAGGGAGAGTCCCTTCTGAAATGTTTCCCATCCTTCTGTGGGTGGAGATATTTTTTTATACGATTGTTGTCCAGCCTCTGGGCTCTTCTCTCTGTCTCCCAAAATCATTTCCTCATACTTATCGACATGCTTCCTCTCAAACGCATGCTTACAATGGCTCCCATTTTGTGAGTAGGCCCATCTCCATGACAACCATTTGTGACTGTGCTCTCAACAGGCTAACAAAATTCTAAATCTACCGTACTATAATTCATAAGTTTTCCTACTCTATGTATAAACATCTTGAAAAAAAGAAGAATGCGATCTCTGATTCCCTGACATTTTCATTTCAAAGGAATCTTTGCAAATGAAGCTTAGTGAAAATGGTAAAAGCAAATCCAGTTGTGGCTTATCAACAAGCTTTTTGAGAAGGAACCTGTAGTTTGTGACATTTACCCTTTTGAGTGAAAGGCTTAAAAGTTGTAAATAAAATGAAGTCAGTGTTACAGATTTCTACATATGTAACTGCAGTGGCATTATCAGGATCTAGTTGATTTCTGATTGTTTACTTGGATTGGCATGAAACAGGATTAATTTCATTGAAAATCTAACCGGGGAAGTGAGGCGGGGTATAAATCTAATAAAATAAGTAAATAAAATAATAAAATAAAGTTCATATATTGCTTTTAAATAAATAATAATAAAATTGACTTGTTTGGGTGTAGTGTATTGTTGAATATACTAACCATAGCCCATTGTGGTTAATTCAGTAACCATACTTAGGCAAATGATGACTTAGTGCTATACAGGAACACAATCAGATAGAAATTAGGAACAACAGATCAGGTAAATGGTCCTATCTTAATTCTCTACAATGTGGTGCCCTCAAGATACGTTAGGACTATAATTTTCCAAATTCCAGGCTAACATAGAAGAAGCTTGGAATTGTGGCCTTAATTCATCTCAAGATCAACACCTTGGAGAAGATTGCCTTATCTAGCATTTTATTCCATCTAGGTCCAACCAGATGCTTCAGGTAACCCAACAACCACTCTATATCTATCCTCAATATGTCATGCTCACTCTTGCTCAGTCTAGAGATAATGATATAGGTACTGATAAGAAACAGGACAGAGAAGAAATTTTATACTGATTAACATTCAGGCTGATTTTTCCTTGCACTCATTTGTTCACTCCTTAGTGGTATTATCTAAAGAGCAAGATTGTGCTTTTGCATAAACATCCTGACATTGTTCCAAGGAATAGCCAGCGAAAGCTGCATATCTTTGAGGTTAAACACAGAGCTATCCAAGCAGTCTCTGAAGCTAGTCCAAACTCTGGTTTTTAAATACTTGAGACGCTTTTGAACTTAGATAATAGTGACTAACTTATTATCATTGGCTTTTAAATTCTGTGATATATTGTAGACTTGGAATAATGCCCATAGCAAATATTTGAGCTTCTTTCAACTAACTTTGAATGGAGGTAGTACTAATGCTTTAAGCGGTGGTAAAACATTTATATATTTCATTCACCATGTACTGTTTTGTCATAAACGTGTTAATTCAAATGCTGCTAAGTTCATTCTGGGTGATGAATTTATAGAAGCTTGGTTGCTTCGCCTTTGGGAGAATCCCAAGGGTTCAAATATTGTTTTCATAGATACTGAGTTGTGAAATTTTCTTGCGTTCTAGTCATATTTCTATATAAAGATTGTTTTTCTTCTGTTGGAGGTTGTCATCTGTCTCTGCTAGACAGAATCACTCCTCTGAAGGGAGGTAGTCAGACATGTAAGTCTGGAAAGTGATAGAAACAGTTATAACTGTTAGGTCTTTTCTGGAGTTTTACATGTTTTCCAGCTCAGTGAGAGGTTGAGTCATCCACGTGTGTGGTCTTTCTTATCCATTAACTTGAGAATAAAAACAGAGAGTTTTGCATTTGGAATTGAGTTACCATAATTTGTTGCTCTACAGCAGTTATAGTCACACTGTGATTTGAGACCACCATGCGGTCTGCTGCAGTCTCTACCTGCATCAGTTAAATGATCTGCCCATTTCTCCCTCCTACCCAAATGTATGGTCTGGGTGGAAAAAAATCATTCAACAACTCCTATTTCTCATATCTATCAGCGGGGCAGAAGAAAATCTGCAATTGTTGGTAATGGTTCAGGAATAGATCAGGGGCTGAAAACTTGTACATTGACGAATACATTTGATTATACTGAATGTGGCTGTGTTACTAAAATTCTGAAAGCATTTATGAACAAATCTCAGATGCTGTTAGCAAATTTGAGGCCACAAACTTTGTAATGGTATGCAGGAATGACCTTGGGATGCTGGGCTGAAGACTGGGCCAAAGAGGCTACTTAAAGAATGGTCAAATAAGAGGCAGCATAGTTTGCAGCTGGATAATGTGTGAGGTAAGGGGCTCAAAAAGACTCTAATTTCTCGAACCTGTCTAGTCCACCTGGTAAGGCTGACATGTTCCCTACAAAGCATCTCTGGATCTAGTAGTTTAAGATCATTCCGACATACCATCATACAAGTAGAAGTATATAATTTTACATGGGCAACACCAAAGGAAAACGGTAAGTAGGAAGTACAATTATTAATATTAAAAAATGGAATTCAGTTGAACAGGAGATCCAATTGCTTCTAGTCCTTTTTAATGGTAAATGTTCTTGACCAGCAAATTATTTATTATTATTGTTATTTAAATGAGGAAGTGAACTTGTACTCTGATGTGCAAAAGGGCAGAGCCAGAACTAATAGACCTAAACCATAGGGAAGTACATTCAAGGTAGATATTAGGAGGAATTTCCCAGTAGTAGAAGCTGCCAATCAGTGGAATAACTTGCTTTAGTACATTCTTCTTCATTGGAACTCATGAAGAAGGACTGGATAGCTATCCATCCAGACTATTTTAGCAGATCCTGCAATGTATGGCATTGGATTAGATTAGATGATTACAAAGTAAATAATTCCGATCTTTTCCTGAAAAATATGAACATAAAGATGGAAATTGGGCAAGAGCAAGGACTGTTGGGTTATTCTTGGCCCTGCATTTTCTGAATATTAGTAAATATGGTTGGAGAAAGTCTATGAACAACTCTGTCTAGTGCGCTATTCCAGTTGTACACTTCAAGGTCAAGTTAGAAATATACAATGCTGCTTTACCACATACTGATAGTATTTTAAATATTATGGGTGAACCTAGCCAGTTATACATGGTACCCACATGGTTCAGAGAAAAATAGTCTATCTTGCTCTACTCTATGAGCAATGTGCAAGGTAGTACTTGACATACAACCATTGATTTAATTACATTCAAAGTTATGACAACCTTGAAAAAAATAATAACTTACAACCTCTACTCACATTTATGACTGTCACACCAACCTCTTGGTCATGTGATCTAATTCAGATGCTTGACAAGTGGCTTGCATTTACAACAGGTTGCAGCATCTGCAGTCATGCGTTTGCAGTTTGCGACATTTTTTTGCTGATTCCCAACAAAACATGCGCATTGGGAAAGGTTTGCTCAAGAACCGCCATAATTGTTGTAAAATCAGATTCAACTTGACTTAAAGACTAGCAGTAGATACTTGTTGAATCCAGCGGTAGTGGTTATTTTTATTTTCACATCATTCTCATATCCCTTTGAAGTAAATACTACATTTGGAGGGCCAAATGCAATCACAGAGCCTATTTTGTTGTACAGGAAACTTTCAGAAAAATAGCAGAGAAAAAAAAGCCACACTCAGGCCAAGGACATGAAAATCTGTTTCTAGTATGTAATTTTCACTGAGCAGTCTTAACTGTAGGAGAGGGGGGAGAAGAAGAAAAATGTTCTTTGTTTAATAGGAGAAACAAAATTTCCCCTCCCACCTCCGCTTGATATGAGAGCAAGAGTCTGAAGGACAGCTGGCTCTGATCTTATCGACACCTCTTATAAAAGACTTCCTTTTAATCCAGCCAGAATAAATTCTTGGTTTTTATTTACTGAAGATTGGACTTGATTTATTAAAACAGCTCCTGGCCTTCAAGGATTCCAATGTTATGGCGGCGAAATATATCTGTAGTCTCCCCAATCTGGTATAGAAAGGAAGCTGATTATGTTTGAGAAATACAACTTTGTGGTGGTGGAAGGAAAATGAGAAAATATAAGAAAAACAAGTCATTAGTCAAATGAATCAAATTGGGTTGTAAAAAGCTTTCCTTGAAACGTATAGTGTAGACTTTTCGGCTCAGTTGCCCTAAGCATAAGTCACATTTTAAAATACACAGATTCCCCCCAAATTGGGATTGTTGCTATTATTTTAAGAATCTTTTGAATGTTATCACTGCTGTATCATTACCATAGAACATTCTATAATACACCATTTTGAGTGGTGGATACATGGAGTATGGGAATTCCAGTTGGAATCATGTGGAATAGTTCAGAGATAACAAATCAATCCCTTCTGTCAAAACTATTAGAAAACTCAAGCTGGGAAGTGGGTTCTCTTAATGGCTCTTAAGAGCTAGTTACTCAAAAGTTGGAGACAGACAGCTCATCTTCCAGTCATTGCTTGCAAAGCTGAGTCTCCTGCCCTTTGTTCTTCTACTATAAACTTGACCTGAATGATCTAACTGTCCTAAGGTGGGGGCAGGAGACCTGGTGGCCTCTGAAGATATAATTAGCAATTGAAGTCTGCAGATACGTAAAATATATAAAGGAAATACATTAATAGTAAGCAGATTCCGTACCATCATATTGGTGTAGGTCAGGGGCGTCAAACTCGTGGTCCATGGGCCGGATGCATCACATGCTGGGTCCAGCCCCTCTGCCCAGTTTAGCGAAGGGGGGAAAAGTCCCGATACGTCATGTGACGCCACCGTGACAGTGCGAGTTTGATACCCCCGGTGTAGATGAATTGATGGAAAATACTATAGCCATCATAGTTGTGTTTGGATCTTTTAAGCATTCAAAGGAGCCTTTCCCTCAGAAAATAACTAGCAATTCATAATAGGCTTTTTGCTATGCTTTGTGATGTTGGATTAGAATGATCATAGTTAACATTGAGTTTGGAAGCAACTCATTTTGCACATAGCTTCATATATCTGGTGGTTAGATGAGATAGAGAAAAGCAAATGAAACCAAGAGTGGGAAATACTGATGGGGATGTGGCTAATCTTTTATTATTTATTTATATTTCACATTTCTGAACTGCCTGCTACCCTTGAAGAGGGACTATGGGTAATGACAGTATGTTTCTTGTCACATCAGTGTCTTCTGATGTCTCTAAAGAGGGACAGTGGCCAGATTGGTAGAAGAGGAATATGAAATGGGGTTGCTATTGAAATTTCAGGCCTCCTGGATCTGTTTTCTGTTATCTCCCTTCCATGAACTTGATGAAAGCAGCATCCGGATGCAAGCTCCTCATGTATTCCACATCTTGACTCAGTACAAAAGGTTGCATTGGGGCAACCTTGCATTCATCATTTATCTCTTTGAGGCTGCTACTGCAGCACCTAAGCAGTGTTATAAAAACTCCTCCAGAAACAAGTTAAAAGCCAGCGCTATTGTAACTTGGTGTATGAATTTGCAAAAGGAACATAATTCCTTTCTAAAAATACAGTGGAATTCATATAAATATGTAGCTTTCTGTTGCTATTAGAGGCAAAGGCTCACAACACAGGATCAACTAAAATGTACTGTTGGGATTCAGACCTTAAACTAGAAAGCTAAATTGCTCAAAGCTGCACCAAAGAGTTAGCCCAAAGCATTTTGCTTTCTGATCTAGAAGAGCAAGATACCATCACTTTGTCTTCTGTATACCAAAGTTAGCTTGATTAGCACTTAAAATTTATATCTAACTGGTTTTTCCAACTTAATTTTACGAAGGGACGAGTTGAGTCCAAAAGGTAGATAGGAAATTGAACAATTCCCAACTTCTTCATGTAATTCAGGGGTGTCAAACCTGATTTCATTGAGGGCTGCATCAGGGTTGTGTTTGATCTTGGCCATGGTGGGCCTGACAAGGGATTTGTGTCAGGGGCACCTGTGGTGGCCAAGTGCTAAAGCAGGACTTCCCTGAGACCCGCCCTCACATTATAATCTTCCTTCCTTCTCTTTTTCCTTCCCTCTTCATTCTCCTTTCTTCTTCCTTCCCCTCTTTCCTTATTTTTCTTTCCTGTTTTCTTTCCATCTTTTTCTTTTTCTTTCCTCTTTCCCTTTCTCCTTTTTTGTCCCTTCTTGCATGCTCAAA
>JANHGC010002196.1:45746-56167 GCA_027560395.1 Boaedon fuliginosus | reverse complement strand
CATAATCACTCGCGCGGCTGCATTCTGCACCAGTTGAAGTCTCCGAGTACTCTTCAAGGGCAGCCCCATGTAGAGCGTGTTGCAGTAGTCTAATCGAGAGGTAACGAGGGCATGAGCGACTGTGCATAGCGCCTCCCGGTTCAGGAACTTCACATCTTGTTGATGTTGCATGTAGACATGTTGGTAAAGAAGTGCTCATTCCTTAAAAAATATCCTGGCTTAAGTCCTTTGGGACTGGATGAAGCCATGTGGAGCATTTATCTTCTCTGAACCCACAGCAAACAAAGGACACCTCTGATTTATGTTGCAATAGAAATGACCTTGCAATAATGCCCTGTAAAGAGCAAATGCTTGGAGCTAATTAAAAACAAGACATGGTTATTATCCGCCTGCATGCGAAGCCTGCAGAATTCACAGAAGGAGTAATTAGCGGCCTACATTTAATAATATCCCCTAAATTTATGAGGCGTTGGCTGCAACCTTACCGTGGTGCTTAACAAAGGCTCGATCGATCAATCGAGAAAAACTAAATCGAGAAAAAACATTTGGCCTCCAGATTCCAGAAAAGTGAACAACGATTTGTTTATTAAGTTGAACACATCGTCTAAAAGAAGGGAATGATCAAAGGACAGTCCTGGTTCCAGTTAGCCACAGCGCCACCTAGTAACTAAACTCAATAATAGCATTATCCACGCAGAGAGTAAGTGTTCTGTCCCACACCGGGCAACCACGGATCAGGACCACCGTTTCAAAGCACAGTGTTTTGTTTAAACAGAAAACTGCAAAGGTCCGTCTTTGGAAAAGACCAAGGAATAGTACTAGTGCCAGTAGCCCCTGGCACGTTTCCCAATTAGTCCAGGCAAAATGCCAACTGATAAGGCACTCAGAAAGGCAGAGATGATAAACGCCGAACAGGAATTCCAGATGCAAGGCTTGAACACACGATGGTCTTTCTCTCAAGGTTTCAGTTTGTTCTCTGCAGAGGGCAGATCCCAACCACACTCCTTTTAACTGCTCTTGGGTGTGGTCAATCACTGATCAGCTGTAGCTCGACCTCTGCCCCTCTTACATTGCCGCTGTCTTCTTTTTTCTTTTTTTTAAAAAATGTTTTTATTGTTTTCCAAAATAAAATACATAATAAAATAAAACAGCTTAATTGTCCGGACTGAGTCTGTTGGGTTACACTTCTCATCCCCATTTCCTCATTAATATAAACATTAATATAAACATTAATATAAACATTTTTCTGGTATGTCTTTTCGTTTCCTTTTTTTCCATCGTTGGTGTCAATTTCCCCATATCTTCCAGCTGTTTGGCTGGTGACCTTTTTAGCCCTTTCCCGCCAGTACCTTTTTACCTCAGAAAATATTCTCTTATGTCCGTCTTAGATTTTTTAGGTTCTAGCACCATCTTTTCCTTTGTTGCTTTCTCCTCTGCCTGGTCTCCATCTGCACTCGTCTTCCCCAGCTCCGACACCTCCTGTTGCTTCTCTTGCCTCGTCTCCTTCATTATTTTACATATTTCCAATACCATTTCTTTCATTTCGTCCAAATCTTTTAATATTGTCTCTCTGTATTCTTTTCCAGTCGCTGCGCCTGCCATTTCAAACGCTCCGTGAAGCATCCTTTATATTTAAAAACCTAAAAGAGTCCCATTCCAGCAACCAAAATCAAACCGTCCTATTACTTTCTGTCCACCCCTAACTCACTTTTCAGGTTTCTTTTTCAGTTTCGTGTTCCGGGGCTTAAATTGTAAAAAACTGTCTGGTCTCACCCAATCAGCGATCTCCGTTCGGATTACTTCTCTCTCTCCAGCACAATCTTGTTACCGGGATGAGTCCGACTTAGCGGCCACCATTTTGGTGCCTTCTTGCCGGCCGTCGGCTGCAGAGCTCGCACCAGGTGGGGAGAAGACTGTGATTCTTCTCGACCCACCTGCGCAATGCTCCCTCGCTTAGTTTCCCCTCCAGGGAAATTTAGGTCCCTCAAGGGACCCTCAGGCCAGTAGATTGGGCGCAGTTTGCAGAGGTCGCAAATCCCGCAGCCCCGTCACCGGAAGTCAAATCAGAAGTCCTCAATTTACAGTTATTTGTTTGGCAACCATTCAAAGTTACAACTGAAAAAAATGACTTACGACTGGTCCTCGCACTTATCTCCATCGCAGCATCCCCATGGTCACATTATCAAAATTCAGGTGTTTGGCAACCAGGTTGTATTTACAATAGTTTTTGCTTTCTGGAGTCATGTGATCACCATTTGCGATCTTCTGAGCCAGCTTTTGACAAACAAAGTCAATAGTGACTTTTCACTTAACAACCATGGCAAAAAAAATATATTTTAAAATTAATAACAACCTTGCTTAATAATGGAAAATCTGATCCCAATTGCGGTCATAAGTGCTCAATAAGCTATATGGAATTAGGTAATCTTGCAGCGGATGAATGAAGCAGGATGACCAGTCACATAATATTCTGCTAGGGTGACTTCTTCCGACAGGTCCCCAAATTCCAGCAAAAGGCTCATTAATTGCTCCACATTTTAATAGTTGGAGGTAACAACCAAGTTGAACCTCAGCAGCTGGATCATAGTATCTTGTTCCAAAAAAACTTTCTCATTTTCAGGTTTTGGCTTTCGTGTTTAAGCCGCAGGATTGGCTTACAACTGCAACAGAATCTGTAGTTCATTAGTAGTGATGGAAACTCCCTTATGGATTAAAGTCAAGCCAAGCTGTCAAACAGCATTGTCTCACTGAATGTTGTGATGGTGGAAATAGTAGTATAAATATTTATAATGTCTCTGCATATGAAAGATTGGCATTGCCTTCTGTTTATAGAAAACCCAACTTGGATCACGACACCAAAGGGCACATTTCTTTCTGAAGGCTGAGTTTAATGTAGGCTTTGTGTTTGTTTTTGTGAATTGAAGATGCTTTCAAACAAACGCATCTCTCCGCCCTTAACTTTTCCATGTGGACCAACTTGTGAAAGGCCAGAGTACGTGGGAAGTTTCTTCTCCAGCATGTTTTGGCAGTCCACTTCCCGTGGATTCTTCTGGGTCAACAAGATAAAAAAGTATCAGATTTGCTGCAAGATTCAGCTTTCAAAAAATGCAGTACCACAAGACTTCCCAAATACGGCCTGTAAACAAATTGTGGGGAAGTAATTTTCTTTATTATGATTTAGTTCTATGTAACCTTAAGATAGGGATGTACAGTTAATTAGCTCAAATCATTTTATGGTCCTTGATGATTCTCCAAATTGCTACACGGAAATTCAGTTCTCAGCTAACAATAACTGTGATGCAATTTTCTGCAATTACCCAAGAAGATGACATAAAATTAAGTTGATGTCCCATTGATATTGTGTGTCTAGAACGTTTAAACAAGAAATGGGTTTAAAGAACGAGAAAAATCAATGCTTAAGCTGCAGGCTTAGTCTTCCAGGACCGTCAATTCCTATCATCTCCCCAATAAAATTCCTACAGATTAAAATAAGTACCTTTATAATAAGGTATCCTGTTAAGGACATAAAGAGGAAGATTAAGCAAAGAGTCCCCAAAGACAAACTTTATTAATCAATCCAAGATTCATTATAATAAACTTCCAACCATTGTGATTAGCCTAATCAGAGATAAGTACGAAAGACGGATAATTGTTGTCATTCTCATGATGATTCTGTTCCATGCAAGAACATGTTCAAGCCAGGTGCATCCAAAAATATTATTCAGGGTGAGAGTGAAGCCAACAAGTAACCTAAGTATCATTTAAGGAATACTTTATTCACCTTCTTAATCCCCTGAAACTTTTTCTTTCTTTTACAGACCCATGAGTGGAATAAGAATGATGACCGACTGCTCCAAGCTGTGGAAAATGCAGATCTGGAGAAAGTGGCTTCCCTTTTGGGCAAAAAGGGATCCAACCCAACCAAGCATGACAGTGAGGGCAAGACTGCGTAAGTTGACTTCACCTTCTCAGTTGAATAACTATGCTTTGAGTCAAGGGAAAGATACTTGGTTGAACCAGACCTCCAGATTCTCTACTTTAGTGCTACTAAACTTTTATGATAAAATTGATGAAAATTTGGTAGCTTCATTTCCTATCACTTTGCAATCTGAACTATAAGGAGAAATAGCCTTGGAACAATTAAAAACAGGAACTGCCACCAAAAAAGAGATCTCTGCTGGTGGGAAAAAGTTTATGTAGGAGTGGGGAATTAGAAATTGGAATTAGCGCCAACCCCTTTGGGCCATGATGCAACTGCTTAACTCTCCCCCTAATTGGATTAGAGTACTTGTCCATCAAAAGATGATCCACTTATATTTGAACAGATTGTTTATATTTATAAATGAAGGCAAACATACATGTCCCAGGATAATGTTGCAGGATGCAATCTGGGTCAGCCACTGAGACCAGAGATTTAGTCTTCCGAACTTTTGGACTTGTGCTGAAGCCCATCGTCAGAAAACCTCTCTGGTGAGAGAGGGGTTCCCTGAGGATGGGCTCCAGGATGAGTCTGAAAGCTCGGAAGACCTCAACCTCTAGTCCCAGTGACTGGGCCAGATTGGGTCCCGTTTATATTTAGCTTGAGTTTTTGGTTGCCCAAACTAGGAAGGTCCTTCTTAGATTGGATTCTGTAAAAAGTTAGTTGGAACAATAGCTTGTAAAGTGAAAAGGAGGATCGTTGAAAGATCAAACGAGACACGTGTTTTCAAATGAGATGAGATGATCTTCTGCCATTTTTTGTTCCTTCCTCACCTCCAGGGTATTTTCCAATATTACCTTTGTCCTTATTTATCTAATAACACAGTGGAGCCATGGAGATAAGTAACTAGAGCCGTGTTTCTCAACCTTTAATGACTTTAGGATATGTGGGGTTTATATCCACGTACCTAGCATGGTTGGCTGGGGAATTCTGGAAGGTGAAGTCTACTCATCTTAAAGTTGCTAAGGTTGAGAAACACTGAGCTAGAGAGACATAGAAATGAAGGCTTCATGGTTAGGGGAGTGTTCTTCCATTAGCATTTCCTCTTTATGCGTTCAAATTAGCCTTATGCAAAAGTGCTAATTTAATAAGTATAAGTGCAGAAACATAAGTGATATGGGGTCTGCATAGGAGCACATGAAGCACCTACCAGGAACATCTTCAACAGATGTGTTTATTCCTGGGCTCCCACAGCTCCCTTTGCAGCTGACACATAGGCCTAGGTATTTGGTTTAAGATATTTTCAACATGTATATTCCAAATCATGTTTTCCCTTCAGATCTGGGTCTCTGCACTGCCTTAATAAATAGAGCCTACTCTTTTTGCCTTGAGGCTAATTCAGTTTTAGATATGTGTAGGATGTGGAATGTGTCTTTCTGTGTCTATATTGAATAACATTAAAATTATTTTTGCTTTTTAAAAAAAAAAAAGTACTTGTGTCAATCTGGAGCTTCATCCTCATCATCCTGATAGCTGTTTGTGTTCCAGTTTGAATTCTGATAGCTCGTGCAGAGTGTGTTGTGTTTTTCTTTCTTCTTTTTTTAAAGACAAAAATAATACAAATAGTTCTAATGGTGAAAGCTACAGAAATAATTGATTCCACTGGCCCCTTCAAAAATAGCTTACAGTTTCAAGTCCCTTGATAAAAGGAAAGCCCTCTGAATTATATGAGTGGGTTGGAAAGGAGGAAGCAGCCAAGACGAGATGACTCTGGGCAATTTATGGCAACGTCTGAGGCTGAAAAACCGAGCGTGCTCGCTTTGTTTACAGAACCATGTTCTTGGCTAATTCTCACTTGCTCTGGATTTGCCTTTGCTGTATTGTCCAGTTTCTGTTTGGATGAAGAAATGAAATTACATCTTTGAGTGACCTGAACTTGAGAGCTCTAATGTAGCTTCAGATTTCCCAAATAAGGCTTCCTCCACATCATAATATGGCATTACAGGACCCACTTATCCTTTTTGTTATGTTTAAGAGGCGAGAAAATGGGAAATGGATTAAGTGTCTGTAACAGCCAGAGTGGGACAACTCACCACGGCCAACTCACCCTGTCCAACTTGCCAGGGCCAATTAGCTTCAGGACAACTCCAACAATTCAGTTTAATTTAAACTAATTTACACATTATTTTAATTTTTGTCATTCACATTTCATTCTGTCCTCCCTTTTGCATCCTTTATTTAATGATTCTATTCTGCCCTTTCTTTGATATTAGTGTAACTCTTGTCCTGTGGCGAGGTGACCCAAGGCAATTTGGCCTTGATGAGTTGTCCCACAGTGATTTGATCATGATGAGTTGGCTGTGGCGGATTGTCCTAGGCTTTATAACAACTTCCTTTAAATGTATCCATGTCATGTATTGGACTTCAAGTTGGGAATGATGGGAGTGATAGTCCCAAATATCTGCAGGGTTAGGGTGAAAGCTTTTTGAAGACAGTGGGTGTTGTTGTTAATCATCGGCAGAGTGAAGCAACCATCTTAGACAATAGATCCTGGTTGTCATGAAAATGCAACAGGTGCCTGAGTAACATAATGTACGGATATTTTAGAGTCCAAAATGGGAAGGAGCATTTATGTGATTTTGTGACTCATGTTCCAAAGTAGATATGCTGTTTGTTACAAATCTTGTTTCAGGTGGAAGAGTGCCTCCATTTGCTCCTCTATTTTTAGCAGCAAGGGAACTTAGGACCCAGATTCAAAGTTTTGACAGTCAGGCCACCTTGTGGTCATGTGACCAACTTTGGATGCTGAGCAGCATGGCTCCATTTGTGGCCTTTTGCAGCATCTCACACTTATATGACTGTGTTTTTTATGATAGTTTTCCCCAAAACCAGCACTTCCAGGTTTTGGAAAACGACACTCATAATGAACCATTAGTTTGCTTAACGACTGCAGTGTTCACTTAATGACCATGGATTTACTTAATGACTGTGGTGATTATCTTAACTACCACTGCAAAAAAGGTTTGTAGAATCAGGTCTGCTCATTTTACAACCATTATGACATACGACCTGTTAATGCTGAAGTAAAATGCTATTAGACATCCAATGCTGCAGAAACATATTTATTTACTCAGACAAAAGAAAACAGGCCATACTTGGCTAAAAACAAACGCTAGTGGTGAGATACGTAGCTCTCCATTTAAAGGTCCCGCTACCAATCCGTATCGCAGACCATGCCCGCAGACCGCCAATGGCTGTGCTGTACGTCGTCCTCTGGGCCCATCCCATCATGGCTTGTCGACGTGTCGGCTATGCAGGCCGACAGGCTGCCCCCCTCAGGCAGCACCATCCTGTGGGGAGAAGAGAGTAGTTGGAGCTAACGTTCATCCAGGTGGGGCCCAGGTTTACGCGGATATTTTCTGTAGAATCTACAGAGCAGCCTGTTTGCATTTAAGTCCTTTCTATCCACCCAGGATGCCTCTTCTAAGGGATACCCTGACCATGCTACCAGGTATTGTATACCCTCTGGCGTTTTGCGAGCATCTAGGATGTCATCTATTTCAAAGTGGTCACTGGCTTTGATCGGTGTTTTTGATTCAACCCTGGGTTTATATGATTTAAGCAGGCTAACATGGAAGACCGGATATATTTTGCCTAGCCATGTTGGTAGTTTTAGTCTCATAGTAATGGGGTTGACCACCCCTACTATTGGGAACGGCCCGATGTACTTGGGGTTTAGTTTATGTGTTCCTGATTTGAGTCGAATGTATTTAGTGGCTAAATATAGTAGGTTTCCCACAGTGTATGATGGTTGTGTGGTTCGATGTTTGTCATATTGTGTTTTGGCCGCGATGCGCGCTCTCTGAAGTGCCTTTTCTATATCAGCCCAAAGGACGGGTAGCCCGGTGGGCCAGTCCTTGGGATTCTCCACCCCCCCCCGGTGGTAAACGATAGTTCCAGTATAGCGGGGAAGTCCATTCCATGGGTAACAAAGAAGGGGGGGGGGTGTCCTGTGGCCTTATGAACCAAGTTATTATATGCGGACTCTGCGAAAGGTAACAAGTCCACCCATCTGGTTGGCCATCCCGTGACATAGCTCCTGAGATAACGGCCTATCATGGCGTTGGCCCGTTCTGCCACCCCATTCGTCTGAGGATGGTAGGCTGTGGTAAGACCCTGGGTGGAGCCCAGTAGGGGGAGGAATTGTCTCCAGAATTTGGTGGTGAATTTCCGGGCCGAGGGTAACCCCTTACATGGGATGAAATGGGCCTGGCGGGAGAATAGGAAATGGGCCTGGCGGGAGAAGTCCATCCCAATCACCTCCCAAGGCCTCGTGGGGGTTCCTACCTGTTGTAGAAGACCTGGCGGTTCCCCCCCCCCCCGTGTTTCATGGTGGCACAAACCCAGCAGCTTTTTATGTACCTGTCCACATCTCCCCTCCCACCAGAATTATTTTCGGAGAGTGTGAAGTGTTTTAGTATATCCAAAGTGCCCCACTGACCATACGTCATGACATCTGTAGAGACATTTCTCTCGCAGTGTCTTGGGTATATACACCTTTCCCTTCCACCAGGCCAGGCCCTGACTTAGTCCTATCGCCAACTTGTTTTGTTGGTACCAGGGATCCTGATCTAGCCCTTGTTTTATCTCCTCAAGAAGGTCTACGTGTTTAAGATGATTAATGTTTCCTCCCCCCGCCCTTGGGAACACTGCTTGGAAGACCTCCTGCCTTCTGGAATGGAACTGGGTTTTCATGATAACGCGTCAGCTAGGAAATTCCTCTTCCCTGCAACGTATTTCAGTCGGAAGTTAAACCGTTGGAAATAGTTCACCCAACGGGCCTGCTTGGGGGACAGCCTCCTTAGTTTCTGTAGGGCCTCGAGGACACACGTCTCGTCCGCACCCGGTTCCATTCCCGATGCCGGCTCCTCCGCCAGCGCTGTCTCCTCACCTACCGCCCCGAGCAGCGTAGCTTCCTCCTCCATTCCCGAAGATAAGCTGGAAACAGGCGTTCCGACATGACCATAATGAATGCGGGCCGACATGACCATAATGAACAGGCTTCCATTATGGTCATACTGAAGGACTACCTGTATAGTGATTTTAATCTGCTTTTTATCACATTCAGTCTCCACTGGAATGGGACTGAGAAGGATGAATGGTCATTTGCATAGATATCTTTGTGTATATTTTATTTTTATTATTATTATTTCCTTTCTATAATACTGTGTATTATCTATAGGATGAGATGGGTGTTCCATAACTTGTTCAATGGTTCTGTAACTCTCTCTCGAGTTACAGAGAGAGAAGGATTACCCTAATACAGCTTTCTTCAGCTTAAATGTTTTCAAGTGTATTGGATTTCAGTTCCATTATTCCCAGCCAGCATACAGTATCTGTGCTGCTTTGGGATTATGAGGATCAAAGTCCCTCTCTCTTGGACTTCGCCACCAGGTTAAATAAGGTTAATTCATAAATTATTAGTACTGCAGAAATCGGACTAAATTCTGCAGAAAAGGTGCTGATAAAATCGTCACAATCTCAGGGGCTGGGTCTTTTTATACAGACACATTGGCTATGAATTTTGTAGCCAGTTCCAGTACATTTGCAAGGTCCCTGAGTTGGGAAGTTTTGGATGGAAGGGAGGTTGCTGAATCGGGACAATACAAACCATCCAATTTATAACAAGAAATATGTTCCCTCTAATAAACAGCATTCGTTGCAGATAGGTTTACTCAAGACCTGAGCTACCACAGGTGAGGGAAAATTCAGAGAAACTGAATACATTGCCTTAAATTTCTTGGCAGAAAAATGAGCAATAAATTTACTTCATAATAATAGTCCATTCAGTGATGTACAGCATAGTTATCTGATCTCAGTAAGATTTTTTTTCTCCCCAGTTATTCAGGAAATAGTTGTAGAAACAGATTCTTAATTTGAAGAATAATTTTTCTTAGTCAGGGCTGTCCACTATAAAGCCATATTGAGTCTGACGTAACTTCTTTTCATATGGATGCTGGAAAACTTTGTGCACTGTTCTATCCTCTTTCATGGCTTTGTACTCATGGAGATGAGTTTACAAGAAGCTTGTATGTCAGTTCTCAGCAGCTTTTTGTATATGTGTGTTTTGTGACCATTTGTTCCCCCCAATTCTCTGGTATGTACCAAGAATTGAAAAGGAAGAGAGATGAAGCACTTAGCTTCTCACTTTTTCCTGAACTTCAGAGATATTCAGAACTTCAGTAAATCTGTGAATCATTTCTGAATCTCTCTGAGGACTAGTTACATGTAAACAGATGTCACCAAGAGAGGGGTTTTTTTAGAAGTGTTTCTAGGACCAAACATCAGGTAATACTGATCTTCCTACTTCATCCAAGATCTACCTCTGAAAATTACACCAAGAATGTCTTGGTCTATATTGTACTTCTAAATTACTGGTCTATATTGTACTTCTTTCTGGACCGAGATGCCCTGCGCACAGTTACTCACGCCCTTATCACCT